>WPIO01000022.1:4970000-5125000 GCA_009760855.2 Cristatella mucedo | reverse complement strand
TCTGGCTAGCCATTTACAGCCTCCAGACACAAGCTGCTTCTGTTGACCTAACTCGAGTATTTCGCATGAATCCTCAGAGTGTGCCTTGCTTGAGCTAATGCTATTATAGCGACAGACTAAGCACGTCTACTTAACTATTGTACCGGTAAACCAACCCAGTCCCGTGGGTTATGATGATGGACGATGATATATTAGATCCTCTAGTCCCGACGGTTTAATGTCGTGCTTGCTAATGTGATAAAGATGCCAAAGTGCCGACATATTGTTATGGCAAGGCTGCGGCTAAATGTGATAAACGGCTTCATCAGCTGCCGTTTGACGTGTTGGCTGGCAAACCTTTCCTAAAGCTTAGGGTTTAGAACCGGGTCCCTTGAGTCAATGATCTTACGTGTGGCACGTGAAGAAACTCTTACGGAACCCTAAGAATCCGTCCGTAGCATTACTCACTATTCAAATGCATTTCCCTTTGCAGCAAATTTAAAGCGCCTAGAAAGAGATTGAGTTCTCTGAGGGCGCTTTATCAAGTGCATTATTGTTGTTATTGTTATTAGCTTAATATCCATTTCTATACCGTTAATAAGAATAATTATACATTTGGATAGCACCATCGGAGAGCTGAATCTCTTTCTAGGCATTTTGCAGATGCTCTATAGAAAGCCTTACCAAATGATTGGTAGTCTGTTCCGAAACTCTATTCACCATTCGACTGCTCAAGCCTCTGCCCTATCCATAGCCACAAGGAACAGAACATTGGTCAAGTAGGGGGCTGCCTAAATCACACGACGGGAAGCATCGCAACGCATGCACTTGTGAAATGTAGATTAGATGCAAGTCTCTTCTTGAGATGCTCTACAAGAGCTTTGGACCATTCAGAGCAACAGGAATGAGGGCACTCGATCTGCAGCATCTGCAGTACCAAGTGCGCTTGGAGTGTACTACTCCACGTCTGATAGAGATACGAGGCGCTATTTGTAGAAAACTTCGTCTCTGACCCCTTGGGATTGCAGTCTTTTCTGCTCTAGGTGAGCCATATAATGCCCCTTGCTCCTATCTCATAGCTCCTTTCAAGTAGCTTGCAGTACAATAAGCTATACTAAAAAAATAGACAGTTGGCTATATCGCCCAATCGCCTGGCCGTCGACGATCTATTACTTGAGATCCAGAAGTCCACCACAGTGCTTTACATCACTCGTTGGCTTATCTCCCGTTGTTCTTAGCTTAGCTCTTCTCAAACGCAGCTTTTTTGTGTAGGCAGCAGGATGGCAGAGTCGGGGCACGGAGCTACCAGGTTGAAGCCTGCAAACAGTAGAACTTTTCCAGTGAGTTCGAATGAACCAGGCTGAGCCGAGATGTCTGCAGTATTTACTTAGCACTGGAAGCGCGAATGACCTTGAAACAAGACGCCCTGAGAAGTATCATTACTTGGTCCCAGTATCGGCTCACCCATGCTTCCTTACATATGATCAACGCCATTCATGATATCTATGTTAGGACCACCCGTCTGCAAATGGGAGTGCTATGGGCAATGTCATGACTTGGTCACAATTATAAAGCCCTGCCATTGGTCTATACAGTGACCATGCAAAAAAGCCTTAACAGCACTTTTTACCTGCTTTGTTAGAGACCATAATCAATACTTCGCATTGAACATTATAGCTGGATGTGGGATTCTTTCAATTTTGGAATCTGTATCTACAGGATAATACATCAGAGACTGTGTTGGCAGCAGACCATGCTGCTGGCAGCCTAAAGCATGGTCTGCTGCCTGCAGCAATGCTGTTGGCTAGCTTCTTCGTTAAATTATCATTGGGGAGCCGTAACAAGCGGTAGTTTAATTTCAAAATGCAGAGCAATGAGGCCACGTGGGACTGAGCACTGCAAAAGAATAGCGTCTGGAGAGTAAGTAAAATCTGGCATACGACCTAGTGCTTTACTGCTTTAACAATCGAGACACCTTTTTTGTTCAATGCTCAAAGCCTTGGCACTAAATTTCCACTTAGGTGCTAGCTGACGCCGAATCCAGGCGTAGTTCGTGAGTGGAAGAGTGCCTTATAGTTGCAAGTTGGGTGCCAGACTACAACCGTTATGTCTGCAGCGGTCGGTGACCTCGCAGCGCTTATCAGCTGCATGACTTCCAAAGGTGCAGCCCTTAACTGGTTACCCACAGCCCATGCCCACCCACGCCCATACCACCCACATCCATGGATGGGTACTGGGTGAACGTGGGTGGCGTCTCTGTGATCTCATCGGTGGGCGTGGGTGGGTACTGGTCTGTCGCATTAAAATCCCACTTAAGAGTGCCCTTGTGAGATCAAGCGCCCGAGTCTGCCCTAAGCTGTTGAGGAGTCAAAGGCAGAGTTTTGTGTGGAGTTTTCGGCCGAGTTTCGATCGGGTCCGCCGGATTCGATCGGGCGTCACGTCGGGTCGGGACGGGCGACTGGCTTCCAAAGCTCAAATCGAAATTGCCAAATGCCTCCGAATCGCAATGATCGTTGACAACGCACACGATCGAGCGAGAGCCGAAGAAGAAGCCGGCTCATGGCGACGCCGGCTGAGACGTATGTGGTCCGAGAAAGCTGAGACGTATGTGATGTGTATAAACCTACATAGCACGGATACAGATCCATGTGGTCAGTCCAATAGTACCACGCTCTGAGTGCTGGCGCTATTTCGTCATGAGTACCACCTCTATCGGTGAAACACTAAAGCAGGTAGACACAATTCTATGCAGACGAAAACATGCAGTTGCACTTTTGATCATGCTTCCTTTAGAGCACTTGTAAAGTGCCTAGAAAAATAAGAATAAGTTATAGAGAAAAATAAATAAATAGATAAATAGTAAATAGAGATTAAGTTCTCTATGAGTGCCATACAAATCTATTATTATTATTTCTATTATTTGTATTATTATTATTATTATTAATGCCAATTGGTGTTGCCTCTGCCTTTTAAGCTTTCTGAAGGGACATACTAGCAGCAGCAGCAGCAGCATTACTGTCAAGTGCCTAGAAATCGATCGAGTTCTCTTAGGGCGCTATATCAAATGTATTAATATTATTATTATTATAAGTGGAAGTGGTGCACACTAGAGCCCTCACTTTGGTAGAGTACCTATGAGCAACCATTGCTAAAGCTCGCCGGCCTTGCCTACCCATTGCCCAGAAGCGGAAAAACCACCCATACCCATATAATAATAATAATAATAATGCAGTTGATAAAGCACCCTCAGAGAACTCAATCTCTCTCTAGGCGCTTTACATTTGCTGCAAAGAAAAATGCAATTGAATGGTGAGTAATATCATGCTTGATAAACAAACAAAGTGAATAACATGGTTATGGGTGACATGCACAGGGTCAGCATGCAAATGTGGTTAGGGGCAGCATGCACAGTGTCAGCACGCATAAGCACACGAAGGACAAACCACAGGACCCACTAAATGCTGTCCTAAATAGGTGTTTTTAAGTTCTCTTTAAATGTGGTGAGGTCAGAGGACGTTCTGATGCAGGTCGGGAGGGGGTTCCAAGCTTTGGGAGCATACGAACTAAATGCACAGTCTCCAAAGGATTTGAGATTTGTACGAGGTATTGGTAAGCAGTTAGATTCCGAAAAGCGGGTGGCACTATGCTTGGCCTGGTGGGGGTAGATCTGATAGATAGGCTGGAGCCAACGAATGCAGAGACCTAAAAGTGAGCGACAAAACGTTGAAGTCGAGGCGTTGCTTGACTGGTAGTCACTGCAGGTCGGCGAAAAGGCGAGAAGTGATGTGATGTGATGTGGCAACTGCGACGCTCACGACAGAAAGCCTAGCTGCAGAGTTTTGCACCATCTGTAAGCGCCTGATTGCACATGTTTATAGGCAAGCAAGCAGTGAGTTACAGAAGTCAAGAAGACGGGATGTCCCAAATGCATGGACCAACTTAGATGTGGTATCCCTGTCTAAATAAGCCCGAATGTTAGCAGTACTATGTATGCTCGATAAATTGTGAATACCCGCGAGCAGGACGCGCGGTAGTGCGAAGGTATACCGACGCCGGCGCGAGTGTTATGCAAACTTCTTATTATTATTATTGCTGTGAGAGTTTGACTCTCACCGTTAGTCGGAGCGTCGCTTCTCGACTAATAAGTACGAGGCATTTATTCACTGGTAGCCTCACTGCTAATCTTCTAGAGCTGGCCTGTAGCTGCATCTTTTACAATCTATGTCGCACTGCTTGAGACTTTTGTAATTAAACAGTTTTACGTGACTCTGCAGCGACGCCGATGGCTTTTTCCGCATTGTATGCACAATGGTTATTGTCCGATGATTTATATAATTTGTACGCAAGCAACTCGTTGGATTTTTAATCTGCTTCACACTAATATGTTAGGAATGTACCAGAAGCGTGCCAAAAGAAATAGGAAGCAACATCGATGAACTTCTTCATCTCACTCTAGTGATGAGTTCATCGCATTTTTTTGGGTCTCTGACTCCAGTCGTCCTACTCTCCCCTAGCTGCTGCACTCTTCCTCTCTTTAACACTTTTAAGCGGCGTGGTCCTCGAGAAGCGAAGAGAGCGAGAGAGTGTGACGGGGGAGAGAGAAAGAAAAAGAGAGATAAAAGACGAGAGAGCAACCGTGCGAAAAAGCGAGCAAGGAAGAGAGAGAGTGAAAACAATGAGAGAGGATGATAGAGACAAAGCGAGAGAGAGAACGAGTGAGTTAGAGCAATGAGAGAGAGAGAAAGAGAGAAAAAGAGAGAGTGAGAACGATGCAAGAGAGGGAGAGGGAGGGAGAGAGAGAGATGGAAGAGATGGAGGTGGAGAGAGGGAGAGAGAGAGAGAGAGGGAAAGAGAGAGTAACGAAAGAGAGAGAGAGGGAGAGAGGGAGGGAGAAAGAGAGAGGGAGAGGGAGAGGGAGAGACAGAGAGAGAGACAGAGAGAGAGAGAGAGAGAGAGAGAGAGAGAGAGAGAGAGAGAGAGAGAGAGAGAGAGAGAGAGAGAGAGAGAGAGAGAGAGAGAGAGAGAGAGAGAGAGAGACAGAGACAGAGACAGAGAGAGAGAGAGAGAGAGAGAGAGAGAGAGAGAGAGAGAGAGAGAGAGAGAGAGAGAGAGAGAGAGACAGACAGACAGACAGACAGAGACAGAGACAGAGACAGAGACAGAGACAGAGACAGAGAAAGAGACAGAGAGAGTTAACGAGAGATAGAGAGAAAGAGAGAGACAGCGAGAGATAGAGAGAAAGAGAGAGACAGAGAGAGTAAACGAGAGAGAGAAAGAGAGAGAGAGAGAGAGAGTCAACGAGAGAGAAGCAGAGAGAGAGAGAGAAAGAGAGAGAGAAGCAAAGAGAGAGAGAGAGAGAGAGAGAGGCAGAGAGAGAGAGAGAGAGAGAAAGAGAGAGAGAGAGAGAGAGAGAGAGAGAGAGAAAGAGAGAGTCGTTCTTTACAAATACGTCCTGGGGCTTGCGAAGAGGTGATGGAAAATTGCATCCTTTCCCACTGCATAACTTAATTTACCTTTCGCGAAATGCCGCGTTAGCCAGATTTTCGCAATGGTATGCACCGGAACAGGATACGGCATTCAGCTGTCGCACTCGGTGAACTCGTAATCTCTCCTTAGCCGAGCGTAGCGCCAGCGTGTTGCGCACCGGCCGCCGGCTAGCGCTACACGGCGAGGGTTGGCATTTTTTTTAGACCTCTGCGTCCTTCAGAAAAATGACCCGATGGGCTTTTTTGAATGCAAAATTCCAAGAGAAATTTTCGGGTGCTCTGGCTGGGTAGTGGACCCCCTTGGAAATAAGGCCCCTCTCCCGTTTCGCCAGTCGGCCGCCCCGCCGCCGCACCGTGGGCGCCGGTCGACCGTACGTTACCCTTGGCGGCGTCCTACTAACGGCTTTCCAGTGGCCAGCCACTCTTCCATTAAGCTGCGTTTATATTTACATTAATATTTATATTTATGCGTCCTGATTTTACCCTACTTCTGTCCTTCTTCGGTCTTCCTTCGGTCTTTCTGTTTGTAGGAAACTAATACAGCCAGTCGTCCTCGAAGTCTGGCTGCTGAATGATTTAGGAGTAGTAGTTGCTTTTGTTAGGGAGGTAGGAGTCGGCCCTCGACAATGCACCTCCCTATAAATTGTAAACCTTCCATGACTACCTTTAGTGCCCGCCGGCTCATAATCTGATTCCTATATGAAGAGCTCATAGTGTTTCATACACAGTGACTCTCGTGGAACTCTTTGATTATTTCGGCGGCGAAGTCGTCCTTCATGCTTTTTCAAAGCAAGGATGACGGCGTGCCCACGACGGCGCCTATGATTGGTCGGTTGCTCGCTCTCGCCCGAGACTTGGCCGAGAAGTAGAATCACGTTTCGCTGCTGAGTCTTCGATAAGTCTTTCCCAAGTCTTGAACATTCCCCCAGTCTCGGCGGCGTATACACCGAAGACTCAAGTAGGACAGAAACGGAAATGAAGCGAAACTCGTGGTCCAAACGGGGATTTAGTCGTTATAAAGCGCCGTGACCGTCTAGAACTTGCTTCTCTAGCTTCTCTTCGGTTTCGCGAAAATGGAAATAGTCGGCGAAACTAGCAATTAACAGGGAGCGGATACTGCGACTCACTCGCTAAGCATTTTAAGTGCGAACACTTTCGCGATCCTGCTGCAGGATACGTAACATGGCTCATAATAGCTCCAATGTTTTGTCTAATAAGCCGGAGATAGCTCGAGCTCTGTTTTACGCTTTGCAGGCATTTGACAGTCGCCCTTCGCTTGCGTGGTGCGATCTACGGCGAAGCGGCCGTCGCGTGGTGCAGCGGCGGCTGCGCCGCGATCTCCACGCCCCTCTGCTGTCCGAAGTAATATGGCGGGGACATTCGCGTGACGGATTCGCTGCGGTTTCACTGTCAGCGCGAGCTCTCGAGTCGACATCGCGTCCGATTCTCGCGTCGCATCCAGCTGGCCCGCGCCCACGCGCCATTCGCCAGCGATACTTAACGCGGCTGCTTGACTCGGTGCGCGTCGTCAAGCAGCGGAATGAGCGACGGAAGCTGGAAGTTAACATCAGCTGATTCAATAGCCTCATTTCAGCGGGAGAGGAGAGCCCTTGCAGCTGCGCGAGGGATGAACGACGCAGATGCAGGTGCTTCTCCGGAGGATTTCCGGGCCGCGCGCGCGCGATTCGATTCCATGACCTCGCAGTCGACGAAATGCGCCATCTTAGCGGTCGGCGGACACGGAGAAGTCGCACGGCGACCACGGTAGAGATCGCTTCGTGTCATTATTAGCAGCGACTCGAAAAGAGGCATCGCTGGTTTAAAAAAAAAAGAAACAAGCCCAATTCCGGATTGCGTGCGCCGCCCAGCCGCGAGAAGTGAGCGGCCGGCGCGACGTGCGCCGGCCGGCGGTGGGAGCTTGCGGTTTCCTCTAGGTGGGCCAGATGGCTAAACGATAGCGCTTCGCCGATGGATGCGAGTGTTCGAAGTAATTGAAATCCTGCTGCGGCTGCTTGGACTAGCTTAGCTCGTAGAAGATGTGATGTCTGTCCTAATACTCAGAGCCAAGGTCTGGCGCTCGGCGTGTCGTCTGCTAGCGTTTTAGAGGCACAGTTTATTTCCTTACAGACGAGCTTCAATCGCAATCAAGCCAGCAGAAGTGACGCAAAAAGGACGGCAATAAGTAAAAGCAAAGCTCGATCTTCCTGTCCGACTTGATGGTACAGCTCCTAATTCAAAGAAGTAGAAAATCGAAAGTTAAACAATAAGGCAGCGAACTCTCAAAATTTATTGCTCGCGTTATATACAATGCAAGCGTTTGCTTTTGATGAGCCGATCGTTGGTCACAGCATCCCTTATTACTTGTAGCAGACCAGCAGCTGAGACTGGTTAAACCTCTGCGCTATGCTTTCGCGACGAATCCGTGTCTGGTGCGGACGCTTTGGCCAAGTCAGTCGCCCAATCAAAACCCATTAGATCAACTATCGACTGGCGGCCGAGACAGGGTTCGGCCTACATCGGTAACCAACGTATACAGTTAAAATTCAGTGCTCTTTGGAATGAAATTCAGCGGAAGAGACACCGCAGAAGCTCGTGGCTTCTATGCCCGGCCGGCCAGATAAAGAAGCGTCTTAGGGGGTCGTGGTGGCGACGTCACGCTAAACCCGTTCCCATGACGCACGAGTTATTTACGCTGTCGCAGTAGGTATTTTCGCAGGCCTAGCGAAAATGACTGGCATCGAAGACAATCCTCTTATTAGCAGAACGGAGTAGCAGCCACGGCAGCAGCAGCCGCCGCCGCCATACTGCGAGGATTTTCTTGCGTCTGGGTGTGCCAGAACGGTGCCGCATGGCTAGGCTGCATGCCTTTATATGTGGCAGTGCATATTTATACATAATTAAACGACTAGAGCGTGCCGGTGAAAAATCGGGGGTAATAAGTTGACAAATTCTAAATGGTTACGATATTTTAATGGAAACTTTTTCGAATAGTGTAGTTCATCATTCGATGCACAAAAATAATATCATTAACAATAATATAATTAATTTCTATGGCGCCCCCAAGAGAACTTGATCTCTATTCAGGCGCTTCACATACGTCTCGGAGCTCGAGCCCACGACCTCAGCCTGACCTTTGTCCGGGCGAACACCTTAACCGATGGACCAATTCAATATTGTATTTCAACTGTGGGTGCCTTTTGAGCCTACATATGAAAGTTATCAGGTTATCTCCGATAATTTGACATCATGACAGCTATACGATCTTAGTAGTGCTAAAAATATCGGAAAGGGCACAGCTTAAGGGCGACGGTAGTGACTCGCGTTTACGCTGTGCCCTTGAACTCACTCACAGACTCACCTAGTCACATATTCACATTCAAAATCATATCGGTCGATTAATTCCAGAAGGCACTAACAGGACCTGCAGGACCAGCAGCTGAATGCAGGGCTTTTTTTAAAGCTGCGTCTGCGCTGGCCAACCACGTTCCGAATGGAGTCATTCGAGAGTCCGAGGCTACGTCATCAGCTTCGGTTGGTAAGGAAGGGGCGGGGGTCGGTGGCCGATGGGAATGATCGACAACTCGCGGACGCCGGTTTGACGAATTAGCCGGACGGTCTACTTCTTGCGGGTGTAGCGGAGACCGCTGAAGCAGCTGACCGACCAAAAGCAGATCCCTTAAGCAACATGGCTGCCGTCTTTACGACGGCGTTGCGTGGGCAGGCAAGTGTGTGGGATTGCAGTTATTCGGAATACAGCAGTTTAGCGATAAAAAAATTTGGGCGTAGACGAATAACGGGTACGTTTTCGACGATTAGTGAATCTCGCGAGCAAGAGCTGCGTTGGGGTGGAAAGCTGTCTGCTGTCCAGCTGCTCGAGTCCGATTGGCAAACGGACCCGTTAGCTTAGAGCTAAAACACCTGAGGCTTGCAGTGTTGTAATAATAATAATAACAATTCACTTGATAAAGCGCCCTCAGAGAACTTAATCTCTCTCTAGGCGCTTTACATTTACTGTAAAGTGAAATGCAATTGAATGGTAAGTAAAATCATGCTTGAAAAACAAACGAAATGAATAATATGGTTAGGGGTGACATGCACTGGGTCAGCATGCAAATGTGGTTAGTGGCAGCATGCACAGTGTCAGCACGCATAAGCACATAAAGGACGAACCACAGGGACCCACTAAATGATGTCCTAAATAGGTGTGTTTTTAGGTTCCTTTTAAATGTGGTCAGGTCAGCGGATGTTCTGATGCAGGTCGGGAGGGAGTTCCAGGCTTTGGGAGCATATGAACTAAATGCACGGTCTCCAAAGGATTTAAGGTTTGTACGAGGTATTTCCAGACTGTTGGATTCCGAAAAGCGGGCGGTACGATGCTTGGCCTGATGGGGTAGTATATTTGACAGATAGGCTGGAGCCATAGAATGAAGTGACCTAAAAGTGAGCGACAAAACCTTGAAGTCAATCCGTTGCTTGACTGGTAGCCAGTGCAGGTCGGCGAGAAGTGGAGTAATGTGGCAACTGCGACGCTCACGGCAGACAAGTCTAGCTGCCGAGTTTTGCACCAGCTGCAAGCGCCTGACCGCACATGCCGGTAGGCCAGTAAGCAGTGAGTTGCAGAATTCGAGACGGGATGTCACGAATGCATGGACCAACTTAGATGTGGTATCTTTATCTAAACAAGCCCGAATTTTAGCAATGTTATGAAGCTGAAAATAGGCGGATTTGACTGTGGAGCTGATATGGTCGTCTAACGAGAGGTCGCTTTGGAATATGACACCTAGATTTCGAGCTGATTCAACTGGAGATATGCTGGCAGAGCCAATTTTGAGAGTCAGCCTGTCCAATCTCCGGATCAAACTGGGTTTGCCCATAACTAGTAAGTTAGTTTTATCATCGTTAAGTTTTAGAAAATTTGCTGCCATCCATGTGCGGATGTCATCAATGCATGCAGCTAGTGAGTTGAGAGAATTTGAGGTGCTCGAAGGCTGGGAGGGATCAAAGCAAAGGTACAGTGCTGACGGCCACAAGTAAAATGAGGAGGACTGAGAAATGGTCGCGGTATTTGCCTATTGCACTATAGCGTGCGGTTACGCTGACGTCCGTGTCACTCAGTGCTCTGCCGAATGTACTGCCCAGCGTCTTTTCCGTTTCTCGGCAATATCTGCTTGCCATGGTAACCGGAGGTCTTGCGTCGTTAGGCCGCGCAAATAGCAACACTACTTGTTGCTCGGTCGGGATTGCGCAAGCTGCCGAACGTCGCTCGTCGTCTATGAATTTGACGCCTGTCCCTGATTGGCCAAATAATTCTATTTTATACGAAATGCACCGTATCGTATGGGCGACGTCAGAGAGCTGCCGCTAGAGAGCTGTCGCTGCTTTCATTTCCAGTCGTCTCCAGACGAGAAACTTTAAGACCTGAACACCTCTGAGTCCTCTCGCTTGCTGCCAAGTGAGAGCGGATGTACAAGCCGCATCGCGACCGCGAGGCTAGTCTCGACTCCAAGCTGTCACAGCTACGGAGTGTAGACATGGCTGGTTCAAAGCTAGTTCGCACTCGAGACAAGTTCATGGTCTCGAATCCTAACTTTCGCCAGTGCAAATTCAGGATATGACTTTGAAGGAGATCGATAGACGCAGATCCGAAAGTCTCGCTGTATCTAGTCTGATTAATATCCAGTCGCCGAACTGAATTTTATGGTTCCCGCGGTCAATTGACATTAGAAAAGTCTGCACTAGCACCACTCAAGAATTCCGTCCAAATAAGGCACACAAATTATACAACAGTGTAAGTTACATCTGCTGCAAAGCTTCCTTAAAGACGCAAAAGAGCAGGAAAACTTAGACCACGGGCATCCTTTGTCGGACCTAAGAGATTTGGGGCTTGTCAGATCCTTAAAAAACAAGGGTAAATGAAAAAAAATCAAAATAGATTTGTAGGCCTTCATAAATAAGTTGCGTGTACCTATCTTCCCAGATGTTCTCGCCCAATTTATTTCGCACATTAATCGGATATCGGCATGGTGGCAGGTCTAAACTTCGGAGTGTTTTTATTTGACCGAATAATAATAAAGAAGATACCGCAATACTGATGAACCACTACGAATTGTTCTGCCTACTTCACGAAGCCAACGCTCAGGTGGACTATTGCGATCCTTTATTGGATACTCTTAGTGAAGACGCAAGCAGCTTTTATAGCAAGCTAGCTAACCTCCTCGCCGTCAGTCTATTAAGGAATGGGTACAGATGGCTAATAATATTCCGCTGTCCATTCAGTTCACGTTCCTAGAAGTGCTGCAAATGTCGAACTTAGCCGGGTACGCAGCAGCTGAATAGCTCCTGCTGCTGCCCTCAGCGCGTGCGTCGAGCGCTTTATATAAAGAATTGCAAGAAGCCCGAGAGAGCGCCTGAGAGAGTGAGCGGTCAAAGTGACCGGCGGTGGCGGCGGCGGCGTCGTCTGCGAACCGAGTGAACCGGGTGAACCGAGTGAACCGGCCGAGCCGCTGTCGAGAGCTTGCGCTTCCTACGAGGTAGGCGCGCGACGAGCTGGTCTTTTAGAGCCGACCGGCGCCGGACCTCCAAACACTGGGAAACCGATTCGTAAGAGCTATTCGTCAGCACCGACGTGTTGCACGTTGCGGCGACGTACTTTGATTCCGAGGCGAAACATGGAAGCCTGGCCGAGCAGAGAGTTCGCGCGTTTGAGATATTGATTCGGATTACTCGTGAAAAGTGCACGCCAATTATGCCGGAGGGCGGGGGTTAGTTGTCTTTTTCAGCGGCTAACCTATCGCTGGTCTCAATTGCATCGGTCAAGCAATTCTTCTCAAGTTTGCGAATAGGATGCCGCTTGAGTCGGCGAACTCTAAACTGCTGTGCCCAGTCAAAGCAGGGAGAGGGCCAGGAGCTAACTTAGCCCCAAAACTAGGAAACAATGTCTGAAGAATGTTCCGCATTGAATTACAACGAAGCGCTTTAAAAGACTTTGTGTAGCTTGCGTAAAGCTTATTAAAAAAAATTAAAAAATGCACACAGCGATCTCCAGCCAGAAGGCGGTAAGTCGCTGTGTGCGTTTTCATTTTCCTTCCTGCGATTTAGATACGCCGCTCTGAGAAGTCAGCGATGAACGTGCACGGTATCTCTAAACTAGCGGGTTCAGAACCCGTTCGTTTCCGCTCAGCGGATCTGTTCGTGCAGCTACTCAAAAATTGCACAGCCAGGACAAAAGCTGTGGAATAGTCCCCCCTCTCTCTCTCTCTCTCTCTCTCTCTCTCTCTCTCTCTCTCTCTCTCTCTCTCTCTCTCTTTCTCTGTCTCTCTCTCTCTCTTCCTCTCTCGCTTCCTCTTTCTTGCTCTCTCCGCCGCTGGGGTATCAAATGCATCCCCGACTCAATGAACGTCAATGATTTCAGAGCGGAGCTCGCCGCGAAGAGCACGAACCGGAATTTCTGCATGCACGAACGAGGCTTAGGGGATTCGAAATTGTGGAGTAGCTTCTTTGTCCCACCGGTGTGCCGCGACGTCGGCGACACAGCTCATCTTCGCTTCCTGTCGCTTCGCAGCTGCTTCGGTCTTTGTACCGATCTACTCTTCAATACCGGGCTACCGAGAGCTGTCGGCCACCTCACCGGCTGTCGTCTTTCGGTGGTGTAGCGTTCGACCGGAGCTCGGCGGTACGTCGCCGCTTGGTGCTACGCGGCTGCTAGCTTGCGCGGTGCATGCATCGCCAGCTAGCTGGCAAATACTCAATGTACAGTGGCATTGCAGATAGTACCGACTTGGGCATGTTTCCCACCCCCGGACACCAAAATCAGCTAGTATAAAAACTTATGGGGCGGGGCAGAGTTTGGGGGATTAATCATTTAATTCAACTTCGGTCATCTGTGACTTTGACCGTTACCGTCTTACACACTTTAGTATTTAATAGCTTTTCATGACAGCGAATGACAGATAATTTCGGGCGGTGAATCGAAACCAAAGATGAGCTTGCCTGCAAACTGGTCGACTGTCTAGCAGCAATTGCTACAAAATGTACGCTCGACATAAAAAAATAATAATAATGCACTTGATAAAGCACCATCAGAGAACTCAATCTTTTTCTTGGCGCATTACATTTGCTGGAAAGGGAAACGCAATTGAATGGTGAGTAACATCATGCTTGATAAACAACATGAATAACATGGTTAGGGATGACATGCACACGGTCAGCATGCAAATGTGGTTAGTGGCAGCATGCACAGTGTCAGCACGCATAAGCACATAAGGGACGAACCACAGGGACCCACTAAATGCTCTCCTAAATAGGTGTGTTTTTAAGTTCTTTTTAAATATGGTCAAGTCGGTGGATGTTCTGACGCAAGTCGAGAGGGAGTTCCAGGCTTTGGGAGCATACGAACTAAATGCACGCTCTCCAAAGGATTGGAGGTTTGTACGAGGTATTGGTAGACTGTTGGATTCCGAAAAGCGGGTGGTATGATGCTTTGCCTGATGGGGGAGTAGATCTGAGAGATAGGCTGGAGCCAGAGAATGAAGTGACCTAAAAGTGAGCGACCAAATCTTGAAGTCAATCCGTTGCTTGGCTGGTAGCCAGTGCAGGTTGGCGAGAAGTGGTGTGATGTGGCACTGCGACGCTCACGACAGACAAGCCTAGCTACAGAGTTTTGCACCAGCTGCAAGCGCCTGATCGCACATGCCGGTAGGCCAGTAAGAAATGAATTGCAGAAGTCGAGACGAGATGTCACGAATGCATGGACCAACTAAGATGAGGTATCCCTATCTAAACAAGCCCGAGTTTTAGCAATGTTATGTAGCTGAAAGTAGGCAGATTTGACTGTGGAGCTGATGTGGTCGCCTAACGAGAGGTCACTTTGGAACATGACACCTAAATTTTGAGCTGATTCAACAGGAGATATGCTGGCAGGGCCAATTTTGAGCGTCAGCCTTTCCAGTTTCAGAATCACACCAGGTTTGCCCATAACTAGTAAGTTAGTTTTATCATCATTTAGTTTAAGAATATTTGCTGCCATCCATGTGCGTATGTCATCAATACATGCAGCAAGTGAGTTGAGAGAATTCGAAATGCTCGAAGGCTGGGAGGGACCAAAGCAAAGGTACAACTGAGTGTCATCTGCATAGAAGTGAAAGCCCAGATTGTGTTTGGCAATCACATCAGCAAGAGGGAGACTATAAACCATGAAAAGAACCGGACTTAGCACGGAGCCATGAGGAACCCGATATTTCAGAGGTACCTCGGGCGATCTTTGTCCATTCACGTCAATACTCTGGGGTCTCCCACTGAGATAGGACCTGAACCACTGCAGTGCAGTGCCGGTGATGCCCAGGCGAGATGAGAGGCGCTCTAGAAGAACTTTGTGATCGATAGTATCAAAAGCTGCCGAAAGATCGAGCAAAGCAAGCAGAGACACTCTACCCTTATCTGCATTCCTAAATAGGTCGTTGTATATCCTAAGCAACGCTGACTCTGTGGAGTGATTACCTCTGAAGCCCGACTGGAACTTTCTAGTAAGCCATCAGCTAGAAGAATCAAATACATGAGTGTCTGTAGCAGGGAAAATGGCGGGTCATCCAATGTATCTGACTAACGGGATCTGTCCCCTGCTGGCCCAACAGCAAGAAAACACTTTCTTGATTTGCAGCTGTAGCTGCATGAATTTACAGCTATGTGAAGTGGGCTATGTACAAAGCAGTTTTCGTGATCAGTGCAGTGCTTCCTATGGAATAGGGAACAACAGTAAAAGGAGCGACTCTGAAAGAAAGAGGGAATGAGAGATTAGAGCACGGTAGAGCAAAACAGAGGAACCTGATGATCGCGTAATGCATGACCAAAAAATTACGAAAAGCGTGCTCCGCACAACACGATCGAGAAAAGAGCGGGAGAACTCAAGCAGCAAAATACGTCTAACGTTAGAGCTCGTGCCAAGTACGAGACTGTCACGGCTGCAACGAAACTATGGGTGCTCATTTAAATTAAACAAACAAACACCTTGGCAGGGTAGGTCTGCACGGTAGTAGACCCCATTGGAATCACCGAAAGGAGGCGTGTCCATGTCGGCATGCAGGCCTCTTCCTCAGCTTCTTCCCTTTATTTAGGACGTCTAGTCGGCCCTTACAAGGTCATGGGTTCAACACCCTCCTCGACAAAATCCTGGCTACTTCACCGTGGCGACACAAATTTTTTTCTCGCTAATGCTGGTGCGAGAGATGGGCGCATTGATATGTATCCGAACACGTGTCTCCTTTGCTAAAAGAGCTCAGATGGATGCCGGTTGACCACCGGATTCAGAGCAAGGTTCTTACGCTGACCCACAAGGCCCGCCACGGCTTGGCTCCTTCGTACCTAGCTGAACTGCTGCATTAGTTTAAGCCTGTTCGCGCCCTCAGGTGTGGACAATAAATTAGCTGTCCCATCCCTCCGCTTGAAGACCGTTGGCGACAGAAGCTTTAGCTCTCTGCAGGTCCTAGACTGTGGAGCTCGCCTCCACAATTCTTACGTAACGACAACGCCTCTATTACTGCCGACTACGGCTCATCCTTTTCAGCAGTTCTGAGCTGTTACTTCCATGCTACTCACTACCTCAACTGCTCTCCTGACTCTGCTACGCTTCCCACTTTCTCTTTGTTGCGTGAGACGAAGTCTGTTGGCTACCGAATGCGTACCGAAAGCCGCTTAGGCTGTGAGTGCGCTACACAAAACTCTCCTGCGTAACACCCACGTGATCTTTATGACTTTGTTGAGTTACAGACGGAGAGACATTACATTACATGATATCCTACCAGGGATAGGCGATACGTGCACGTGTGCACGGCAATCTTAAGCCTGGGTCATCTAGTCCCTGGTTTCATCTGCTTGCTTATCGTGAGGTCTCAGGGAATAGATCCTCCTGCAGTTAAATCGAGGAGTCGCATCCACTGTCGCAGCAGACGGCTTGCTGCGCAATCCATGTTTGTGTCAGGCAATAGTAATAGCGCCTCTCTCGAAGAGACTATACTGTCCATCCAACTGGGTCACCAGGCTCAATAACTAAGGTTATCAAAGTTATCACGGTAGTCCTGGTAGTTACCTATCAAAGCAGTGTTAAGTAGTTGTGTCTCCATTTGGAGTCTGGAGTCACGAAAGGTGTCTAGGCGACGTCAAGGCATCTCGAGAAGGCCCTTGTGCAGCTGGTGCAGCGAAAGTAGCGATTAGGCCCCAAAGGCCCCATAGTCTCTCGCAGTCGCGAGCAGCGACTGTTGGGTCCATGACCCATGGGAAGCGAGCGAGATATGAGCTGCAGCAGTGGCGGTGAAGCGCCCAGACGATCGGAAATGAAATGATTCGTGGAAATTGTTGGCGTAGGCATACAAATCGAAGAGAGCACAAACTCGCCATAATCAGTTTGCACAACAGGCAGCTAACGAAGTTTATCGGGGTGACTTGAAGTGACCTGTATGCTATTGCCCCTCCTTCATAGGCCACCACCGCCTCTGCTAGCGTCTCGTCGTTGAGGTCCAAGCGAGAAGCGAGGCGAAGGAGGACGACGGATGCCGCGTCTCTCGTACGAGAGCATGGCGGACATGGCTCGTAAAAAAGGAGAAAGCGCACCACCTAGCTTGCTGGAAACTACTCAATTCGCTACCCGGTGACTGAGCGGGCAAATAAACAAGTTTCGCGCGGTTAGGCGGTGCTTTGTGATGCCTAACGACAGGAATGCCGCGTGGATCCTCGTGACCGCCGACGACGATGCCAGAAGCCCGAAAGTGACGCGATGAAATCATAACTGCACCGAGCAGCGGTGGCAGCACAGCCGCCAGCTCCCAGCTAAGCGGGCGCTGCACCGACGTCGTCGCGTAATTGTAAACGGTAGCTCCTGCTCGCCGACGTACTTCGGTGTCCGATTAGGGCAAGGCTTAGGGCAAGGCCATCTGAATGGGCCCCTGCAAGTCAGCACCATGGTCGCGCGTTGGCACAGCTTGATGCGGCAGCTAGCTGGATTTCACTTGCAGTCGGAATCTCGTGAAGCCGACTATTCCGTCAGTTTGCTATTTATGGTAGTCAACCTTGTTGCTCTAAACGGCTGCCTAAAAAAATCATAATAATACAAATAATGCAGTTGATAGAACGTCCACAAATAATTCAATCTCTTTCTAGGCACATTACATTTGTTGCAAAGGAAGCACGATCGAATGGATAGAGGTAGCATGATCAATAAACAACAACAATAGTATGGTTAGGGGTGACGTGCACAGGGTCAGCACGTAAGTATGGCTAGAGGCAGCATGCAGCAGTGTCAGCATGCTGCCTCTAAAACACATAAAGGACGAATCGCAGGGACCCAATAAATGCTGTGATAAATCGATTCGTTTTTAGTTTCTTTTTAAATGTGGTCAAGTCAGGGGATATTGTGACGCAAGTCGGGAGTGAGTTCCAGGCTTTGGGAGCAAACGAACTAAGATACAGTGGATGAGTAGATCTGAGAGATAGGCTGGAGTAAAAGAATGAAGGGACCTAAAAGTGAGTGACAAAATCTTGAAGTCAATGTGTTGCTTGAGTGGGAGCCAGTGCTGGTCGGCGAAAAGTGGCCTGATGTGGCAACTGCGACGCTCACGACAGACAAGCCTAGCTGCAGAGTTTTGCACCAGCGGTAAGCGCCTGATTGCACCTGCCGGTAGACCAGCAAACAGTGAGTTACAGAAGTCGAGACGGGATGTCACAAATGCACGAATCAACTTAGATGTGGTATCCCTGTCTAAGAAAGCCCGAGTTTTAGCAATGTTATGTAGCTGAAAGTAGGCAGACTTGACTGGGGAGCTGATCTGGGCGTCTTGTCAATTTTACAGGAGGAGACTTGCGTTTGCGTGCATGTGTGTGTGCAAGCGCACGCACGCGTGCGCGCGTTCGTCTGCCTGTTTTACGTCCGCTCGTTTTCCTCCTTCTGTAACGCCCGAAGCCAAGATGACTGCATTGCGTTAACGGTTGAGAGTGCGCCCTTGCTCACTAAATGTAAATGCGGTTATTGGCGCTCAGGCGATGGCCATCGGAGTGCATTTCATGTGACAAGATAAAGTGTGAAGAGTGGCTGAGTCAGGAGGACAGTCCAGGAAGTAAGTAGCACTGCAATGGCGTGATGGGGGATACCGGAAAAGAAGTGCCAATACAACAGCCGGAGAGGCTCTCGTCGTCTCTCGAGAATTGAGGATGAGAGTTTCAAAGTATATGAACCGCAACGCATACATTCTGCGGCCATCCATTTTCGACCAAAAGAATGGAAAGGCTATTTTTTCCTGAGTAGAATTGATGACACGGTGAGGCTGTTTTATATCAACAGAATATGTGGAACCACCAAGGCTCCTTTTCAAAATTAAGCTTATGCATTTCTTGGAGCTAAGATCAATCTAACGGCCTCATTTCGCACCAACTGTAGAGGCTACAGACGTTTTTAATAATAATAATAATAATGCACTTGATAAAGCGCCCTCAGAGAACTCAATCTCTTTCTAGGCGCTTTACATTTGCTGCAAAGGGAAATGTAATTGAACGGTGAGTAATATCATGCTTGATAAAAAAAACATGAATAAAATGGTCAGGGGTGACATGCACAGGGTCAGCATGCAAACGTGGTTAGTTTTTAGGCGGCAAAAGAGTGCAAAAGTAAAGAGATGGTTACATAACCTATTTTATTTAGCCGCAGAAGAGCTTTGGCGGCTATGTACCGCGTGTAGTGGGCCATGAAGAATTGCCTGCTGCAGGACTGATACCAACGATGTGAGTGGTACAGTAGGAGCACTATTTGCTAAGACTTCAGGCTCACCGGTGAGTTGAAGAAAGCAAAACCAGGGAGCTAGTAAGAAATCAGGGAGCTAGTAAGATTTGTAACTTGTCCCGCCTGTAAGTAATGTACAATCCTAGACAGGATTCGAATGTGATAGTGGTAGTCTTCTAAATAAAGCTTTGAACGCTATTCGATCATCAAACAGGCTGCCCATTTTACGAGTACTAGACAACGGTGCCAAAATGTTGATTGAAAAGTAATTGATTTTTTCTAATTGAAAAGTCGAAGTCCGTGATTCGACCTAAGAGTTCACGGATTCGTATGAAGAGGCGGTTGGTTGCAAGGTAGCCGCAATTTAAAAATATCAGGTAATTTTATGTAACGTATCTCCGCCTTCAACTCCACGAAGCCACGAGGACCAAGTGGGTGCTAAGCTGGTGAGTGTTTTCTGTAGCGCACTCTTTAGCCTCAGCAGCTTTTTTGGTGCGCAAACGGTAATGGATGGCAGAAAATAAAGTTACGTATGCATTTAGGAATCGGTGTCTGTTTGTGCTCTTTATGATAGTGGATCATCCCGATGAAAATGTGTGGTAACGCGTGGCTTTCTCTGTCATCGTTACAATGTCGTTTGCTTGGTCTTATCCTTTAGTCAATGTTATTACCTAGAACAGCGTACAGTCTACGGAAAACTGCTGTGATACCCCCCGTGCAATTTATCTCGCAGTCTGACCTTTTAAGTGAATTTTGAATTTTTTATAAGTGAACTTTTTGAAGCTTCGCATGAGGCCTCAAGGTTTGAACTGTAGTGACAGTGTGGTTTACGTGTTAGTCCGACAAAGAATACGACTTTGCAATATCAAAGAACCTGAGCATTCTTGCGTTGCTATAAGTTAAAGCCACAAGCTATCATACCTTAAAAGCTTCATATAAAAGGTGTGTTTACGCACTTGTGTAGCCAGTATCTGAAGCGAGTTATAAAAAAATGGTGTCTGGCCTCTGGTTTTGGGGGTCGTGGGTAGAATCCCGGATATTAGCAAGAAAACAATTATTTTCTTTTGTAATTTTAAAGCACTACACTATCTAAGAAAACTGTGACAGGACTAAGGAAATTTGTTTATCGGCTCAGCTGCACCATTACTTCTGTTTATGTTCGTTGAGTTAATACCACAGTTTATGCAACCTGTTGTCTTACTAATAGGTTTGCCACCGTAAAGGTACTAGACTAAAGCTGGTACAACACATCTACCACGGCTTGCTGCCATGAATGCAATCCTGAAGCTAGCATGGCTAGCGGCGGCAGTGTTTCTTTATAGCATTATAACGCCGCCATGAAATATGTAAAGGATACCTTACTTGCACAGCCGGTTGACAGGGAACTAACTCATCGTTATTTCTACGACGCAAAGCTTAGCGAGCCACTATGAGGTTTATACGCTCAAGTATGGCCACAATAATATTAGGAACGTGATTTTTTCTAAGCCGAAATATCCAGTGTTAAGATTGAAAGAAAATGCAATGACCCGAGTTGCATTTATTGCTTCTCATCATATTCCTTAGTTTTACTCTTACTCACTACTCAAATTATATTCTTTATATCTTTAATCATTCCTCTATCTACCGCAGCTCTCCTTCTATTTAGGATTGCTGATCTCGTCAGCAGCTATTTCCTCTTTTCGCCAATCTATCACTGTCTTCCTTTCTCGCTTTCTCTCAGGACTTTCTTTCTCAATCTCTCTCTCTCCTCCTCTCTCTCTCTCTCTCTCTCTCTCTCTCTATTTTTCTCTCTCTCTCTCTCTTTCTCTCTCTCTCTCTCTCTCTCTCTCTCTCTCTCTCTCTCTCTCTCTCTCTCTCTCTCTCTCTCTCTCTCTCTCTCTCTCTCTCTCTCTCTCTCTCTCTTTCTCTCTCTCTCTCTTTCTCTCTCTCTCTCTTTCTCTCTGTCTCTACTATGTGTCCCCTCATTCTAAGCAGGTTATTCGCAACACTGTACTAACTATAAAAGTCAACGTAGATCTCTTGCAATATAACGTATCTCTGAAACGCTACAAAGCCGCAAAGACTATGCGGAAATTGAACTGCAGAATTGTCTCCGGTGTACGCAAAACCTAGGTGGCTTTCGGAACGCATACGGTAGCCAACGAACTTCATCTCACGCAACAAAGAGAGAGTGATAAGCATAGCTGAGTCATGAGGGATATTCAGGAAGTGAGTAGCAAGGAAGTAGCAGCTTAGGATGGCTGGAAAGGATGTGCCACAGTCGGCTACGGGAGAGTGGACGTCATTGCGTAAGAATTGTGGAATTGACTTCTGCGCATTAACATCTGCAGAGGAAAGGTTTTGTCGCCAACGGTCTTTAAAAGCACAGGAATGGATACAGCTAATTTAGTGTCCACAGAAGATCTTAAGGCATGATGAGGCTGAAACTGGCGCAGCAGTTCAGCTAGGCATGCAGGAGCCAAACGATGGTGGGCCTTGTGGGTCAGTCTAAGAGTTTTGTTCTGTATCAAATGAAAAAATCTAGAAACCGAAGTTCTTCAATTCAATAACGCAGAGCAATTGCAGCTATCGCTGATTGGAAGCCTTTACATGCTTCTGCAGAGCAGCAAAGCGGTGCAACAAATAGTAACAGGCAACGATGCGCGAACTGAGGACGCTCTCGCGGTCCAAGAAGCAGGCACCTGGACTGCCACGCCTGCAACAACAGCAGAAGGGCTTCGGGAAGCAGTGCCTCCACTTGGCCAGGAGCGCTTCGCAGGTGGCTGAGCATGCGCAGAAGGTATGTGAGCGAAGTCGGCTTCCCGAGAGAGGTCCGAGAGCCACACTGATAAGCGACTTATTGCACTAGTGAGACCTGCTAGATCGTGCAACTGCATTGGCCTACAATTGCATTTGCCATTCCATGCGTATGTGTAATCGCAAAGTGCCCGCCATTACGCAACTGCATTCTAGTCAACTGGGGACAAATAATTTAGTTTGTTTCTGCACTTGCACACAAGCGACTGCACGAAATATAGGCGATTGAAATGCATCTCGCGAGCAAGTGGCGCAACAGGCTGATGAGACTAGCCAACATTTACCCTGTGCTTCACCAATCCCCATAGGTGGGGCATGGGAGCAGAGCCTATCACTTTGCAGCAAATGTAAAGCGCCTAGAAAGAGATTAAGTTCTCTGAGGGCGCTTTATCAAGTGCAATATTATTATTATTATTATTACCCTGTTCACTACGCCATGTTTTGCCCAATGCGTCGAGCAACTCGAACCTGCCGAGCCTCAATCTGGACGGTAGCCGCGAAGATGAAAGGCTTTATCCTTGACCCCGGGAGGATAACAGCTGTTGAATGCAGCTACGAATCGATCGATTGCTCTGCCAACTTGGTTTCTCTGACATATTGAGAAAATTGAGACGCCTTTTGCATATCTTCTGGTAGCGTGGCTGCCATCCTGAGTGTGGTCGTCTTAAAGTTTTTTCGCCAGTTTCTCTCAATGATGGGTCTCGAATTCCCTGGCGCTGCAGAAAATCTTCAAAATTAGACGGCATCGGCAGCTTTGAGCTGCGGTTACTTGAGGGAGAAACTGTACTGTATGAGAAATTCGGAGCGCGTTCGTATGAGCTCCCTTCCACGAATGCAAGTGACGCCGCGCAATTCAGTTAAACTGACAGTTTAGCAGCTAGCAGCTGGCTAATATCGGTGTCTTGAGAGCCGTCGTTAAAAAAGCAGCAGTGGTATTTGAGCCTTGGTAAGGCGACGCGAGGAAGTCTTCAGCCCACGTGACTGAAGTTCCTCGGACGTCCGATGGCACATCGACAGTGCACCGAGAAAAGAGCCAACATTCCTCCATTCTCCCCGACGGACGAGCTTGGCAATCGTAGCGACACAATCCTGTTGATCCCCCGCGACAGCAACGTGCACATTTCTCCTGGTGCCAGTAGTGTGTTGCCTCAGCGTAGGACCGAATCCAGGCGCATTCCAAAGCCCCGCGTCACCTTGAGTACTCGAGCCGTCCGCTGATCCGTGGGCTGCCGTAGCTCTAATATCGTACCTGCTTGCTTTTAGCGAAAGCCGTCAGCTCTTGGTAGCTAATAACACTAATCAGCTCTGTGGCAATATGCCATAGACTCGTCGAATTGTGCCGACCATGACTTACATTACAAATATTTTATACAATTAAATATTAAATATTAAATCATATTAAGTGCTAAATTTTTATTTTCAATATTATAAATATTTCGTCAGCCTCAAGTTGTGTTCCTACTTTCAAAGAGGCTTTTGTCAGTCTACTCATTCGTAGTAGACCGGGAGAGCTAAAAACGGTTGATCCATACCTTTCTCCTTGATTGATTGGTTTCGCATCAAACTTCACATCGAATTCGCATCAAATGTACTCACACGAAAGATTACTGACAGGTGCGATAGCCTTACATGTGATAGCCAAGGTAGTACGGTGCTCACTCTTCACGACCGAGGTCGTGTGTTCGAATCTTGCAATGGGCAATCCGGCATTTCCAACTGCAAGCGGCGGTGATAGCCGCAAAGGCTCTGCTGCCGCTACACGAATGAGACTGTTAAGTCAGCTAATATTTTTTATAAGGCATTAAATCCAAGTTTCTTTCAGAGCTTTGAGGTAATCGCTCTACGGAGTCAGTATTACTGCGAGTGTACAACGACCTTCACAGGAATGGTGACCTGGGGTATTATCTCTCTGCTTAGTTCTGCTGGATCTCTACTAAATTTAATACTACTGATCGCCTTGGCCGTCTTAGGGGCGTGTTATCTCGCGTCGTGCTTCGCTGGCATTGTCCAGGAGATGACCTTGGTCCTATTTCAGTGGAAGATTTCAGAGCACGGATTTAAATAGCCAACGGACATCCAGTGAGCCTTTTAAATATGGAGTACCGCAGTGAGCCGTTCTGGGTTCACTTCTTTTCATTGTTTATATCCTTCCCCTGAATTTTAAGTCTCCAAGATTCATCTAGCTTTCATGCCTATGCGGATGACTCACAGCTGCATGTGTGCTTGGATGCTTCCCTGTCATCCGAACCTCCTATTCTCTCAACCCCCGGCAGCTTTCGTTACCGACATTCGCACTTGGAGGGCAGCGAACATTGTCAAATTGAATGATGACGAGAGAAACCTAAAAGTTATCACATAACCTTGTGCCATTCAGAAAATGGAAAGCCTACCCTCAAAATAGGCTAGCTATCATTCCCCCTGTAGCGTCTGCATGGATCTAGGTGTCTGCAGCAAAAATATCTTTCGTGGGAGGATCGCACCATCTCTGAAGTAACGCTTGCCTGCCTTCAGCTAGCTACGTAACACTGTCATGATTCGGGAGTGGTTAGAAAATGATACCAAATTGATTCATGCATTTGTGACATCCCTTCTAGACTTCTGGAACCAAAAACTTGAAGATATTTGTGCTTTTGCAATTAGACGCTCGTAGATGAGTTCAAACTCGGCAGCTACGCTTGTGCGTCGTGAGCATCGTAGCTGCCACATTGCGGCACCACTTCTCACTGACCTCTGCCCTGGCTCCTCATCGAGCAGCTTCGAGCTTCCGCCACTTAATTGTAGGTGCCTTCATTCTCTTGCACCGACTTCCCTCGGCTATCTGAAAACTGGCTCCTCCGAATTTCAATGAAGCATCCCTTGACTCTGGCTATGTATCCACGATTTGACTCAATTAACAATTAATGTCTATACAATTAACACGATTATTAACAATTAACGCGATTTGCCTCAAACTATTTAGTCCAGTCCCTGCGCTCCCCAAGCCTCGAATTCTCTGCCGATAGACATGACCGTGCATCCCGACTTTGCAGCATTTCAAGAGAAGCTAAAAGCGCGCGCCCACTCCAACTCCACGAAGCATTTGCTTCGACCGTATCTAATTGTTTATGTGCATTCGCGTAAAGAAATTTTGTAAACTAATATTGCCTATTGCCCTGGTTGGCCCAAGGGTAAGGTGCTCGTCTTTAACGACCAAGGTCATGGGCTCGAGCCCCACATGTAATTAATGCATTCTTGTAGAGATCGCTCCCTCTTAGAGCGCAAAAAACGCAGCTTTTTTCAGATAGAGGCTCAGCTCTCTAAACGCGCTTTACATAAGAGTAAGTATTATCACTAGCTTCTATTATCGAGGCATGGTGATGGGAACAAAACGCTTCTAAAGAAAAGCTGTTCGCAAGTAAGTAAGCGAAGTGTCAGTCTTGATCAAGTGATTGCCCGGCATTGAACAGTCGCTGCTGCTGCTGCGCCCCTGCGCGTCAACCGTCGGCGCCCACATGCAGCTCTCACTGTCGACAGAATTGTCGACGGAATTCCCTAGTTGCCTAAGAGTAAATCGTAGTTCCAGGGCCTCAATCGCTTGCACTCGTCTTGTCCAACGTTACCAAAGCTTTGTTACATTTGGACAACAATCAGGAGAGTGCTGAACAATCCGACGAGTGCTCCCCGGCAAGTTGCACATACAGTATATACAAGCGAATCGTTGAAAAAAATTGAATTTTTAAATTTAAGTAAGAATTAGCATCGTTTGAAGTACAAATGAAACTGTGATGTTCATCCGTGAGGATGCCCCTCGCCATGTGCATTTATATTCATGCAAGCTCTCTTTTAATTGGTCAGTGACGGTTAGTAAATCAGAAGTAAATGAAACTTTGCAAAATATACGTTGAGGTTCATTTGTAAATACAATTAATGAAAAACATGTTGACTAGTTTTATTTTTCCTTCTTTAAATATCTAGCTACTTTAAGAAAGAACTGCAACATTTTCTCGTTAGTAGAGATGGATATTGCGGATGAGCGCATTCTAGGACGCTCGTTTGGTTTATGGAAAAGTAATTGGAACAATTGTAACTGCCGCGACTGTGGCTCAGAGGCGTACTTGCGGCTGCTAAGCATGACGAATGCACCTGGTCGTGGCGGGAGGGGGTGATGCACCTCCTTCGAGAGGTTCCGGTGGCCGAGAGCTTACAGTTGTTGGGTTGACATAGCATTCCAGATCATTTACTCAAATGCAAACCAACGATACATCATTATAGTGCCTGTCGGTAACCGATTTGGGATTTTTTCGCATTCATGCCACAAAAATTATGTAAAGAGATTGCAAATGCAGTTTGCTGGTAATAGTGATAATAACTGCGCTTCAAATTTATGTACTCCACTAAGAGTTCTATTTTATTTCTTGGCATTTAAAAAAGGCTTGTAAAGAGGCACGCCAATCGGCTAGTAATAACATTGCACAATTTTAATTTTTCTTTCAGAAGCACACGAAACGACCACTTCAGCACGCACATGTACAAAAAGGACATATCACTCGGTCGGACAATATTCTGTGAGAAACAGGTGGCATTAGTTTTAGTTTCTTCTTAAATTGTGTCGATTCGGGGGATGATATATAATCAGGCGGTGGCAATTCCCAGGCTTTGGGAGTGTACTAACTGAAGGCACGGTATCCAAAGGATTTGAAGTTCTTTAGAGACACCCAAACTATGACTTGAGGAGGAAGAGCGGGTGGTTTGTGCGAAGGAAACGTTTCTCATAAATAGGTAGGACGGAGGAAGAGAATGAAAGAACCCAAAGTGAGTGATAGAAACAGGAAGTTGATTTTTAGAGTTCCGTTGTAGTTCAGTGAGAAGTGAAGTAATACGGCAGCTGCGACGTGTGCGATCAGCTGTAAGCGTCGCATTGCGCTCGCCGGAATACCTGTGAGGAGTTGGAACTACCCAAATCTATAGAGAACGGCGAAGATTCTGCATAGTGGTCCGCCTCAAGCCTCGAGGTGACACAGCGAGCCTGGTGGGATTTTTCATGCCAGTTCTTCGTCGTGTCGGATTCTGCTATATAACAAGAGATCGAAGCAACCGCCCGCATTGGCCAGCTAGACAAACTAAATGACGGGCATTTTTCTTTGCACTAATAACGCGGGATATTTCGCGGCAGAAAATAATAAATATAACATTTGCAAGCCTTTTGAATATCGTCTTAAGAAATCCAAATATCGTATTCCATGTGCTCTACAAATTGCTGCAAGAGAGGCCTCAATAATCTAATCTGTCATCATTGACCTATAACCCAAGGTCAATGATGTGCTCGCTGTCATGCTTAGAAGTACTCGGGGCGCTGCTGGCTAGTAGGACCCTTGGTCGGTAACAAAGACGAACTCATGCTCGAGTAAGCGCGAAGAGCAGGAGCAGAACGCGACTCGCTCGTCGGGCGCAAGGAAGAACGAGCGGAACTGGCCAGAAATGTTTAGCGGAGTTTAATTTAAAGAAAGCACAATGCAAGTGAGGACAGATGCATGGAAGCGAGCTCCAAAATTTCGGTGCGCACGAACTGAATGGTCGACGATTCTTACAAACTTGAAAATCAGCTCTGCCAAAGGCGAGACGACCAGCAGATGAGAAGTGGATGATGCGATAGCACATCCGGGCATGACATTCGCAAGGTATCCATGATGGGCGAACGAAGAGGTCTGATACAAACGCTCGAAAAGCGAGTGAAGTGAAATATAGGCCAGACTGAGGGTCTTGAGATCGATTTGGAGGCAGTGTGTTTGCCTACTCCCTGCACACGCCAGGCGCCGCACGAATTTGATACTTGATAGAGAGCCAGTGAAATTCAGACAGAAGTGATGTGATGTGGCAAGTATGCTGTTGACTGCTGAATAGACAAGCGGCTGATTTTTGCCCCAGTTGCAGTCTACTATAGATACAGGCTGGGAGTCACGAATAAAAGGAATTGAAGTAATCTAAAACCAATGTCACAATCATAATAATAATAATAATAATATTGCACTTGATAAAGCGCCCTCAGAGAACTTAATCTCTTTCTAGGCGCTTTACATTTGCTGCAAAGTGATACGCAATAGAATAGTAAGTAAAATCATGCTTGAAAAACAAACAAAATGAATAACATGGTTAGGGGTTACATGCACTGGGTCAGCATGCAAATGTGGTTAGTGGCAGCATGAACAGTGTCAGCACGCATAAGCACATCGAGGACGAATCACAAGGACCCACTAAATGCTGTCCTAAATAGGTATGTTTTTAAGTTTAATCATGTGAACTAGTTTGGCCGTAATACTCTTGTCTACGCAGGTCCTGATTTTGACAATGCTCCTCAGCTTAAAACAGGTCGATTTGACAGCGGAGGCAAATGCTCCTAAATTTGCGAGTCATTTTAGAACAGCGTGCCTACATTTAGGGCGAACGTCAGTGGAGTGATGCTAGATGTACAAATCTTGCTTGAGGTCATCAAACTTTTAGATTGCACTAGGCTGAAACATAATTATTACATTGGTTTTATCATCGTTAAGCTTAAGGAAGTTAGGGGCTACCCAAGTTAAATTGCGGTTGACTTCCGAAAGCTTTTTCATGTGACGGAATAAAAAAAGGTAAGCCAATTTAAAAGCCTCATTTGTATAGTTGCAGAAGAGCCTTACCGGCTATCAACCTCTATCCCCCACCCGTGCAGTGGGCAGTAAAGCATCGCCACTGCTGAATTCGAACCCACGAGCTGGGTCGTGAAGAACGAGCACCATAACTTGTGGGTCAAGATCCAAAGGCAATAGAACCGGTGCTGCTGATATGTTCGAGAGTTGTGATTACATAATGAGCTGTAGTGGCAGCAGTGGGGCGATGGCTTATCAGGCAAACTTTCTTATTGTAAAGGCTAGCAGCAATAGAAAAGAGGACGGTTGCGATTCCATTTAGAGCTATCGTGAGCGAATTAATTATAAAAGGGATTTTGTACTAAAATTATAGAAAAAATTAACCAAATATAGGCATCGCTGTGGCATTCGCTGTTGGAAGGAGAAATGGAGGACATCGTCACTACGTGACCTACCACAATTTTATTATAACATCACCTCTACAGTTTTTACACTCCACCTCTACTTTTGGACTAACCAGACAGAGTATGCTTGAGAAATTCTCCGTCTTTATTTTTTGCATTATTAATTACTGCATAAGCATTTATGCTGAGTGTAAATAGCCATTCATTCAAAATTGTGCAGTATGTTATTATAGCACTATATATATATATATATATATATATATATATATATATATATATACATATATATATATGTGTGTGTGTGTGTGTGTGTGTGTGTGTGTGTATATTGGTATAATAACATCTATAACATAGAATAAAATATAAGTGAAATATATCATTATATATTCGTCTATCGGTATTTCATATTAATTAATAGCAAAGTACTAGGGCTCAGACATTGCACTGAGGCGAAGTTCCATAGTCATAACTGGCTCAAAGAGCAGCAAGAATTTTGAAGGAGACCTTAACACGGAAACCTTAATGGAATGCCCTTATTTGAGTCCGTTTACCTTATGTGCAGCTGGTTCGTGACAGCCCAGGAGGTAAGGTGCTTCCTCTTCACGATCGAGGTCGTGGGTTTGAATCATGCAGTGGGCGATCTTTTATCGCCAACCAAAAGCATTGGTGAAAGCCGTTAAGGCTTTTCTGCCGCTATACGAACGGGGCTGCTAAATAAGCTAATACACTTTTATTTTATTTCAAATTGGCAGAAGGCTAAAGCAGCCAGATGTTGACTAATAATTATTACTCATGGTTCCTGAATTGTAACGACTAGGAGCCTATATATGCAACGATCAACGATGGCCGAAGCCGCATATAATAATAATAATGCACTTGATAATGCCGCCTCAGAGAACTCAATCTCTCTCTAGGTGCTTTACATTTGCGTATCAGCCGGCACTATGAGATAGGCAGTCAGTTTTATTCCGAGCTCTGCATTGGCATTTTAGTTGATTTGGGCTCTGGGCCACGGAGCCGTTGGTATAAGTCGTGGCTATGTAAAGTGCCTAAAAAGAGATTAAGTTCTCCGAGAGTGCTATACAAATGTATTATTGTCAATGGCCACTGTTAAAAGCCTTAACCATCCGGTGGTTTCAAATAGACTTATCTACATCATGGATACGCATCTGTTATGTTAAAGTACGAGCCCTCGCTGCTGTGTTCGTGCTACTATCGGCATACTTGCGTGGATTGGCGCAGCTCCCAAAAGTCACTAGCCGTGCCACAAGGTTCAGGCGTCGTCGTCGCTAGTCGTCGCGCATCGGCTGAGAGACTCGGCGCCTCATTACGAGCGTTGAGTTGGCAGCCTAGGTCTGACCGGACGAGGAAGCCGCAGACTACGTTTGGAACACGTTGTTTTATGAGCCCGCCACGAAACTTAACTGGGAATAATCGCCGAAGAAAATTGTGTATTTACCCGGGAGCATTAAGAGTGATCGCGTGATTTTTAGCCAAGAGTAGTGTGGATGCCGGATGGCACCTGGGTCTTGGACTGGAGGTAAGGACGTCTGGATCCGAGCAGCGAGTTACAGTCCCGCACAAGGCAACATTATTTTGCCAACCACTAGCGAGAGTAATATCCACTAAGGCTATTATGCTGCATGTATAAAACGAGGCTGCTGCTAAATCAGCTGATTATTACCGATTCACTTTATACTTGAAAGCATCCGCAGCGAGAGTCAGAAAGAAAATGTTCTCGATCAGTTAAGAATTGCCTGAATTTTTTTTCGCGAAATTCGTTGTTGACCCTATTGGCCTGCTAACAAGCTGCCCAACTCAAAAAGCACCAGAGAAGCGTTAGCGTAAGGTGTCGAGTAGTGGGAGCTATTAGCCATTAAAGACTGGATGTTTATTTTGAGTACTAACTTTGAGAAAGCAGAATAGATTAGTTGCAGCGTTCGGAGAGGACTGTGCAGACATGACATCACTGACTTTTGTTCGAGGTTCGTCTACTCCTCTCCAAGTAACTCTTAACGCGAGTTCTATAGAAATTCTGCTCACGTCACGTGGTTGCATTTCGAAGATGTGAATCATGCAAGGCTTGGTTTAATAATCAAGATCGGCGCAGAGGGTTACCTTAGAGGTTAAGATTCAATGCGACCAGGGTTACAAGTCATCGAATTGAGGCTCATGCTCAGAGAAATACACGAAAGACTGTAGCTGTCGGCTGAGAACAACAAGCACGAATTTGCACGCTTTGCCAAAGCGATAGTGCTGCAAAGGTGAGCTTCCTAGGTCGTCCTCGACAGATGGTGACTGCCACAGTACGGAGTGAGCAAGATTGGACCTCAGTTAGCTTCCGTAATCTGGACAGTATACTTTAAATGTATCATCGGAATGCATTTCTCTTGACCTGCAGCAGTCGTTGTCATTGCGACCGGTCGGTTGGATGGCAGCGTCATCTTAATCTTGTTTGACGGCTTTTTCGCGAGATCGTTCGCGATCCATGAGGCACTTGGCCTACAAGATGCTTCTGCGTAACACGAAGAGTTCGTGAGAAAATAGCGTGATTTCGATGTTATACAAATATTTCTGCTGCTCACTACGCAGATCAAATTTTTGAGTAGATTTATGTATAAATAAATATATACCAGTAAATTCATAGACAATATATTTATATGTAATTTACACGCAAGCATATAAAGCTGTGCACATGCAATAAATATGCAGATGTGCGTAGCTGTATATATCCCTGGATACGAGAGTCCCTACCCTCCAAAAAGCCACTATAGTTTGGCCACTCATTAAAAAGCCGATAAAAGATTGCTAGAACCTTAGTACCTTTAATCAGAACATTCGTATCCTTAATCAGTCTTCGTTCTACTATTTTTATCCAAGACAGACGAGCGAGCCATGACCTAACAGACAAATTATTGCAGCCCCTCATTAGATTTTGCACGTGAGCATTTAAAGCAAGCAATCACCGGATTTCTTTTTGGAGCACAACTGGACGCACTAAGGTCTCACTAGCTCAGTGCTATCCTGCGGTGTTAAGTTATACCTCACTGAGAGATGCCAGAGCATAGATGCAAATGGCTGTCGGTCATGCAGGAAGACCACAAGTAAGTGATGGCCTTCTTTTCGCTATCTAAGTGTACTCTCAATTTGTTCGATGTCATTGTCAAATACAATTTTGCCTTTCATTTTTAAGCTGATAGAACCCAGTTAGACCTATCCTTTGACACTTGTCAGCTCTGCATCCAAACCATTCACCTTCATTGCAGCCTCAATTAACGACGTTTGCACTTTACGGCCACTAACTTCCCGAAGTGTAACACTAATAAGACCAACCTATTAGCCACTGGCAAGTTTAGTGCCAAGCCTAAACTTGAAAGACGTGGCCCTCAAAAATTTGCTCATCATCGCATCACTCTGCTGATGCGTGCTCATAATCTGTATATAGAGTTCCAAAATGACTTTTTTATTCGATTAATGCAGAGGTCGGCAAACTCCGGCATTTAGGTCAAATAGTATGGCCTGGCTAGTACTCCTAGTAGTCCTGCCTAACGCCCTCTAGTTATTTATTATTGGATCCGGCCTCATTTAGTTGTCACGGTTTTATCCCATTCACTACTGCTGGTTGCAGCTCAATTTGTCTGTGGCCCCCGTGTTCATTTTTTGAACTGATATCAGGCGCTCGTGTGAAACCGAAGTGGCTGACCGCGGAGGGATGATACATGTCTGCTCCTACAATTCCAGTTTGCATGTGTGCGTCTGCTGCAACCGTTTGTTCGTCTGGCCACGCTCCCCCTGAACGGCCCCTGCGGAGTGGGCGTGGTCTCTTCCGGCCTAGCGCGCCTTCTTGACCTCCTGAAATGGCCCGAGTGGTCCGAGAAAAAGTTGCCGGCCCCTGGATTAACAGAAAGCCTCAAGTGTCAAATTGGTTTCTTTCAGCAGAGGTTAGGGCTTGCGGGAACAAGCTTACCAAAGCAAAATTTGCTTACGCGTTTGAGACATGTCGTCTAGATTACTGCGACTCCAAAAATAAGCACAACTAGGGTAATAAACACAATACAGCATAAGGACATTTTGCTCAACAAAACTTAAAAACTCTCTTCTGGCTTCTCTGTCATTATCTTCATTGACTTTTCGCACGTCATTGAAGTATAATCTAAAGCCGCATCTGCTCGGCTTTCACTTCGCGATGGTGAACTTGTCGTTATTCGTTCGTTTGTACTGTAGGTGCTTACCCAGGATACTAGAGTGATTTTGATTCCTGTCTAATCATTATTCGTTCCTTAGATGATTGATTCTTAAAGACAGCCAAGAAAATTTTATTGTTCTGATTATTTAGTATACTTGGACATTCATGCACAGATCTATGCACCAATAATTGTAATTAGAGGAACAGCGTATGTGTGTGAATATTGGATAGTCTGTAAAAAATAATGCCACCGATCAATATGATTTTGAATGTGAGCCCGTGCGTCCAGTTAAAGAAAATTGCTGACATCACGCTTATAGTTTTCCCCTTTTTATATTTAGATTAATATTCTACTATAGCAGCTATAAGCGTTTCGTTAAACAAATATCAGGGGAGATAATTTACAAGCAATTTTTTTACATTGAACGTTGAAAAAACTTTCTAGTTATAGGCACACCGAATGTGATTCAGAAAGTGTAAAGGCTAACGCTCAAAATAGGCTCTGCCAGCATATCTCATGTTGAATCTGCACGAAATCTAGGTGTCATGTTCCAAAGTGAGCTTTCGTTAGACGACCACATTAGCTCCACAATCAAGTCTTCTACTTTCAGATACATAACATAGCTAAAATTTGGACTTTTTTTTAGAAGGGATGCCACGTCTAAGTCGGTCCATGCATTTGTGATAATTCCGTCTTGACTTCTGTAACTCACTGCTTGCTGGTCTACCGGCCGGTGCAATCAGGCGCTTACAGCTGGTACAAAACTCTGCAGCTGGGCTTGTCTGTCGTGAGCGTTGCAGTTGCCATATCACACCACTTCTCACTGACCTGCACTGGCTACCAGTCAAGCAACTGCTCGACTTCAAGGTTTTGTCGCTCACTTTTTTAAGTGTCTAAATTCTTTGGCTCAAGCCTACCTGCCAGCATGTGCGAAAAGCCAGGGCTTCTTTTTTCATTAGAAAGCTAAATTCCTGATAGTCGGACACTAAACAGATTTATAAGACAGTAAACCATTTACTGGCCAATGCTATGAGGTCTGACTCCCCAGAAATTAAAGGCTCAGATGAAAAGTTTTCAGCCTTCTTTACTGAAACAATTGTGCACAGTCGTGCCTCCAGTGAGCCCCCTCCGACCAAAGCAATCGCCGTTCCTCAACCTGTGACCTTAATTAAAAAGTTCTCCGATGTTTCTGCCTGTGATGTGGCTGCCTTAATAAGGTCTAGCAAAAAGAGCTCGTCTCCTGAAGACCCTATACCTTCATCTCTGTGGTCTTCACTAGCAAACCAACTTAGCCCTGCCATAACCAAGATTTGTAACGTTTATTGGGAAAAGGGGTCGTCCCCAAGTCCTTCAAATCGGCAATCGTTAGCCCTATTCTTAAAAAGCCTGGATTAGACACAGAGGTTCTAGCAAACTATCGTCCAGTTTTCCCTTCCGTTCTTATCAAAGATTCTTGAAAAAAATTGTTGCTAAGTAGCTAGTTGAACATATCGAAAACAATGGAATGTCAGAAACATTTCAATCAGGGTTCAAGAGGCAGCAATCTAATGAAACTGCTCTCCTCCGTGTTAACAATGACATTCTACGCGACAACGACGACGGGAATGTCACTGCCCTAGCTCTGCTAGATCTGTCTGCTGCCTTCGACACCATTGATCACGAAGTTCTGCTTGAACGATTGAGAACAACAATCGGTCTGGCAGACGAAGCACTGGCGTGGTTTATATCATACTTGTCTGATCGTGTTCAATCCGTGTCGTGTGGGGGTCAGGTCTCAGACACGAGAAGGGTCACCTGTGGAGTCCCTCAAGGGTCTGTACTCGGTCCCTTGCTGTTCTCCATGTATACACAACCTCTGGGAAAAGTGATTAAGGCACATGGAATAGGATATCACTTCTATGCTGACGATACTCAGTTGTATTTGTCATTCAAACCGTCGGAATCTGCTGCGGTAACTGAGAAACTGAACGCTTGCCTTGCCGATATTCGATCCTGGATGTCGGAAAACTTCCTGAAATTAAATGATGATTAAACGGAACTGCTGCTCATAGGACACCCTAAGCGTGTGGCTGGATTAAAAGGCTTTGCCGTTCTAATAGGTGATGCTATTGTGCGGCCATCACAACGTGCTCGAAATTTAGGTGTCGTTTTCGACAGCTGCCTCAATTTCAAAAGCTTCATTCAGAAGACTGCCTCTACAGCTGGCCATCACATCCGATCCCTATCCAAGATTAGGAGCTGTCTCCCACAGTGGCTTGTAAAACATTTAACTAGCTCTCTAGTTCTGTCTCGGCTTGATTATTGTAATTCCCTTTTGGCTGGGCTGCCAAAGAAAGCTATTATGCCACTACAGCGGACAATGAATATGGCTGCAAGGATGGTCTTCAAATCCCAGAGGTTTGAGCACGTGTCTCCTTTGCTGAAAGAGCTAGGATGGTTGCCGGTTGAGCAAAGGATACAGAGCAAAGTTCTTATGCTGACCCACACACAAGGCCCACCACGGCTTGGCTCCTTCGTACTTAGCTGAGCTGCTGCATCAGTTTCAGCCTCTTCGCGCCCTCAGGTCCTGTGTGGACAATAAATTAGCTGTCCCATTCCTCTGCTTAAAGACAGTTGGCGACAGAAGCTTTAGCTCTACAGGTCCTAGACTGTGGAACTCGCTTCCACAATTCTTACGCAACGATAACTACTCTCCTACTGCCGACTATGGCACATCCTTTTCGGTGGTCCTGAGCTGCTACTTCCATGCTACTCACTACCTCAACTGCTCTCCTGACTCTGCTATGCTTCCCACTTTCTCTTTGTTGCGTGAGACGAAGTCTGTTCGCTACCGAATGCGTACCAAAAGCCGCTTAGGCTGTGAGTGGGCTATACAAAACTCTCCTGTGTAACACCCACATGGTCTTTATGACTTTGTGGAGTTACAGACGGAGATACATTACATCAGGCGATTGCAGCTGGTGCAAAACTCTGCAGCTATGCTTGTCTGTCGTGAGCGTCGCAGTTGCCACATTACTCCACTTCTCGCAGACATGCACTGGCTACCAGTCAAGCAACGGATTGACTTCAAGGTTTTGTCGCTCACTTTTAGGTCTATTCATTCTATGGCTCCAACCTATCTCTCCGAGATACTCCCCCATCAGGCCAAGCATCGTACCACCCGCTTTTCGGAATCCAACAGTCTAGAAATACCTCGTACAAACCTTAAATCCTTTGGAGACCATGCATTTAGTTCGTATGCTCCCAAAGCCTGGAACAATCTCCCGACCTGCGCCAGAACATCCCCTGACCTGACCACATTTAAAAGGAACTTAAAAAACACACCTATTTAGGACAGCATATAGTGGGTCCCTGCGACTCTTCCTTGATGAGCTTAAGCGTGCTGACACTGTGCATGCTGCCACTAACCACATTTGCATGCTGACCCTGTGCATGTCACCCCTAACCGTATTATTCATCGTGTTTTTTTTCAAGCATGATTTTACTTGCCATTCAATTGCATTTCCCTTTGCAGCAAATATAAAGCGCCTAGAAAGAGATTAAGTTCTCTGAGGGCGCTTCATCAAGTGTATTATTATTATTATTATTATTACCTATCAGATCTACTGCCTTACCAGGCGAAGTATTGTACCACCCGCTTTTCGGAATCTAGCTGTTTATCTATACCTTTTACAAACCTCAAAGCCTTTGGAGACCGTGCCTTTTGTTCGAATGCTTCCAAAGCCTGGAACTCACTACCGACTCCCGTCACGACATCCTCTGACTTGACCAAATTTAAAAAGAAATTGAAAAAGCACCTATTTATGAAAGCATTTAGTGGGTCCCTGTGGTTCATTCTTTAAGTGATTATGCGTGCTGGCACTGTGCATATTGCCATTAACCACACTTGAATGCTGACCCTGTGCATGTAACCCCTAACCATGTTATTCTTGCTGTTTATCAAGTAGGATACCACTCACCATTCGATCGTGTTTCCTTTGCAGCAAATGTAAAGCGCCTAGAAAGAGATTGAGTTATCTGGGGGCTTTTTATCAAGTATATTAATATTATTATTGCTGTTAGTATAAACTAACATGTGAAGCCAAAATATTACATCTCATAGTTCAAATTGAACAATCAGTTTCGCATTGAATCATTCAATAATGGCTCGTAAATGCAATATAGATTACATCTCAGCGGAACAGATAAAAGGTAAAGCTGCGGGACAGTCTTAGCCTCAGCCTCAGCATCGTCTTAGCCAATCATTCAGATTCATCACAGTTATATCGCAGCTCATACGAATAGTTTTAATTTTCCAAATTAATTACCCACAAATTAATTACATTATTATGAATGATGATTTGCCTATCATTAAATAAGTATAGTCTCAGTGAAACATCTTTAATTTGTAAATTGTTTTTCTTATTATTTTCTTGATTACATACTTTTAAAAATAGTAGAGGTAGTATATTATAATTTTAACAAAATTAAAAAAAGATGCATCGCAATTTTTAAGTAAGAACTGCACGATCTGTACTTGACATGTGTTCTTTGAGGATTCTTTTTTACTTATTTTAGATGTCAGAGGGAGCACTCGTGGTCCATCCAACTTGTCAGCACTAGGCAACCTGAAAAATAAACAAATCAAGATTGATCCGACTTTTCAACTTTATGCAAAATTCTAGAGTAACATCACAACACATCAGTGCGATTTATTGGCTGTTATTGTGGCAGATCGGCTGTATCAAGACTAACCATCATGGTGTAGTGAATCATTTTTTCTCTTTCCATTTCAATTTCCACTGTGAGCGAGAGCCAAATGACAGTTGGACTTTCTTTATGCTTGAGCTGTCTTCTTTATTTCGAACAAGAGAACATGAACTAAAGCCGCTGCGACGAGAGATGGCCAAGAAGAAGAAACATATTTGTCGCTGGCCTCATTTTTCGCGAACCTACGCCAAATATTACGCTTTAGTTGAAGTTAATTTTCAAAACACACTACCGACTGCCTGCTAAGGTCATGGCTTTGTGCAGAACATGCCTTAGATGCTCAAGAACTGCAGCAGCATGCAGCGAAGCGGCTGATGAATCAGTGGCGATTTGACCTTACGCATGTGTCCCAACTAACGAGGTTTTCGAGAGCTATCCGAGCCGTCTCCCCAAGGCCGATTTTCGCTTTGAGTAGAGAGCTATAACATGGATTACTAGCCAGCTTCAGATATCCCACCAATAGTTGGAGCAGCGAACGTCGCCGCGAACGCTCCAACATCCGCCCAGCATCCCACTCGTTTACCTTTAAGCTGTAGGCTCGCAGCCAGCGGAAGCATCCGCGTTTCGCTTACGCTTGTGCTTGTAGTCACTTTTCAAAGCTTTTTTTCCGAGCCATGGATCCGAATGAGGTGAGTGCTAAGGACAGCTCTGAGGATTGATGTGCATTCAACTAAAGAAAGAAATTACCGGATGCGCATGACCGAGCTGTGCATGTAGTCGACTTCGCGAAGCAGTGCGAGCATAGCACCTCTACGATCTGTGCCTTATTGAAGCAGACGGAGTTGATCGATGGCTACAACGCCAGCCAAGAGCCTTAAAGTAATTTCTAAACAGCAGACATTTATCCGTGAAAATATGAAGAAGCTACTGATGGTGTGGTTGGCGAAAAAACAGCTCGCAGGAGACACCGTGAAGGAGGCTATAATCTTCGAGAAGGCACTAGCTATTTACATTGATTTACTGCGGCAGACCCCACGTACTTCAACTGACGGGGCAAGCAGGCTGATGCCAGTCGTGGCTGGTTCGAGAATATTAAAAAGAGGATCGGCATTCACTCCGTCGTCAGGCACAGTGACGCAGCGAGCGTGGATACGAAGGCAGCTGAGGATTACCTCAAAACCTTTGCTGGAATAATAGTAACAGAGGAATAAATCCCCAGCAAGTCTTTTTAAGTGTGCCGAGATAGGACTCTCCTGGAAGAAGATGCTGTGGAGGACTAAAAATGACAGAGGAGAAGAGGATGCCAGACCTCAAGTCCACGAAGGATAATAATAAATCAAATAAATCCTAGCTGATTAAGCAGCCTCTTTTTGCACAGCGACAGAAGAGCCTTTACGGCTATCACCACCGCTTGCAGTGGCAATAAAGAATCGCCCACTGCAGGAATCGAACCCACGACCTCGAGACCGAGGTCGCGAAAAGCAACCGCCTTACCTAGTGTGCCATCGCGGCTCATAGGCCTCGCCCTATCGCTGTGTGCGCCAATCGCGAGCGGCGATTGCAAGATTAGGCGGCCGCTCGTTTATCGTTGGGAAAACTTGACGGTCCTGACGCTAAGAAACATCCCCGAAAAGCAGCTAGCTAGCCCAGCAAGTCCTTCTCGTCCTGGATTATGCGCCTGGTCACTCACCTAACCTCGGAAATTGCATCCTATAAGAATTAAGCTAACACGGGTTCTCTACCTTCTACCGAACGCAACTCCTACTATGCAGCCCGTGCACCAGTGGATGATTTCCAGTTTCAATAATCTCTTCATCAAGCACCTGCTCCGCTGCTGCTTCGAGGTGTCGGAGTCCGTAAACATCACCTTTCGAGAGTCGTGGAGGACAGCTGTGACATTGCGATGCGCCTCAGAATTATTTATATGGCCTGGGAGAGTGTTACAAAGAAGACCCGGGCCTCTGCGTGGAAGAAGCTGCGGCTTGAGGTTGTGTCTTAAACTGACCTTGAAAGACTCGAACCAGAAGCGGCAGTGGTGGGGGGGGGAGAGATTGTATCCCTCGGCATTGTATCCCTCCGCGAGCCTGGGCACGGGAGAACTTGACATCAACGAGCTCATCGAGGAGCACTCCGAGGATTCTAAAAGAGATACGGATGCAGCAGCACAAGTAGGTTTTCAGAAAATAGGTGACGCGGGTGTGGCCATTTTATCTCTACCGGTGAGATAAAGGAAATGCTGTGAATGTGGGAGAAATTTTCAGACTTTATTTAAAAGAAACACCCAGAAAAAGCTGCATCTGGGTGTATGACGAAGCTAATTAATGGCATTTGTCTAACTCATTTCAGAAACATTCTGATTGATAGGAGGATGAAGCAGACTTCATTGGACAGACTTGTATCAAAAACCTCAGCAGTTGAAAGTGAGGAAAGCGCGGTGAAAAGGGCGAGAATCAGCGAATAAAATTCAGTTATTCATTTCAGCCTTTTTCCTTCAACTTCTTCAGCATCTTCATGTCATCTGATCTCCAAGGTAAATGCTGCACAGTCGACCCTCGTTTATTGCGGTTAATCCGTTCCAGACTCTACCGCGATAGGTGAATTTCCGCGAAGTAAGATTCTTTATTTACAAATCAAATATGTTCGTAGTTAGAGCACAGAATATCTGTTTATGACCCACTAAATACGGTTTTTAAAATTATTAGAGGCCTCCGGACATGAAATAACACCCCTTTAGTCACCATTACATTCGTATTACAAAATATTTTAGACAAAATAAGAGAAAATAAGACATTAGACGTTACAAAAATTGTATGGTTATTATTTTACATTTAATTGCAAGCACACAATTCTTACGCACAAACACCAAGCTATGAAATAAGTGCGTTTGGTGATGAAGCGGTTAAGATGACGAGATGTACAGCACAGCAAAGAAGAGCAAGGTTACTGCTCCTCTGAAGGCCCGACTTCAGTAGGAGAGTCTTCAGGTGGTGCAATATCTTCAACAGGTGCGTCATCGTCTCCTTCCGCGTTCCAAAAAGTACAGTAATTTTAATTTTAATTGTAATATATGGGTGTATGATTGATCCAGACGAACGAGCGAGCGTTGTATCATTTCCACTATTTCGGTCAATTTTTTAAAGGATGTACACGTATTCAAAAAAAGCGATAGAGTGAACCCGCGAAAGTCGAAGTGCGAAGTAGCGATGGATGACTGTACATTATACGTAACAAAACCATTGTATTACTGTACATTTTATTCTACTGTGTTTTCATACAACATTCATTGTTTATAAGTGTATTTTTTAATTTAAAAACACGTGACAGACAACAAATCGCGGCGGGTATAGAACGGATAAATTAATTAAAATTAAAAATTAAATTAAATTAAATAATAAATAAAATAAAAAAATAAAAATAAAAAAATAAATAAATAAAATATATAAATATAAATAATAAATATAAAAAATATAATATAAATAAATAAATATAATAATACAATAAAATTAAAAAAATAAAATGATAAAATAAAATAAAATTAAAATTAATTGAAAACACTTCAATTCATTTCAATGGGGAAAATTGATTTGACATACGAGTAATTTGAGCATTGAGCTCGGTTACGTAACGAATTAAACTCGTAAGTCAGGGCACCATTGTACTGGAAAGCCAAATCTTTATTGCCACTTTTCAAGCTTGTCTGTGAAGGATGACCTGCTAAAACTGAGACGTCCAGCTACTTTGGTCTCCAGCTTTTGCAAGTGGCTGATTCGGCTCCTGAGCTTGACAAGCATCTTTTCTCTCTCCAGCATAACGATATGACTGAGATGGTTATAGCATTTTAGAAGCTCCATTGAAAGCTTAGGTACATATACGAACCTATTTTATTGATAGGTTCATTCAAACTTTGGTGCTTATCTATTAAAGCTCGCAAAAACCGAATAGCTAGCAGCTTAGTGACATGGCAATGCGGTCCATCAGTGGATTCACAGTACCACAACAGAATTTAAGAATGATAACAGGCATATATTGCAAAATGCAGCTTTTAGTAGTTCTTTTTCGTATCTGGTGCTAAAATTAGGTTGCTAATAACACCAACTTTCATATTCGACTTGTTCTAATTAAGTATGTTCCTTTGTGAATCATCTGACAAAGTAGACAAGTCTTCTCACGCTCAAGTAAGTCCCAAAACAAACAAGAAGGTAAAAACATATGCCATATATTTCCAGTACAAGCTATTGTCTGAGAAGAGAGTATAACTTGCACGATGGGAACCAATAAGAAACTAAAAAAATGATCCAGAAAAGGTCATTAATACAGAGGAGTCCTAATACCAATAATAAAAAGAATAATAATTATAATATTTGTAAAGCTTCCTCGGAGAACTTATTCTCTTTCTAGGTACTTTACATATGCTGACCGGGAAGCATGATCATATAGTTAGTGGTAGCATGCACAATGTCAACAAGCATAGCATGGTTAGAGGTGACATGCACAGTACCAGCACACATGTAAGCACACAAAGCAAGAATCACAAGGACCCATTAAATGCTGTCATAAATAGGTAGGTTTTTAGCTTCTTTTTGAATATCGTCAAGTCAGAAGATATTTTGACGTCAATCGGGAGTGAGTTCCAGGCTTTGAGAGCATACTAACTAAGGGCTCAGCAACATAACATTGCAAAAATTCGGGCTTATTTAGACAGGGATACCACATCTAAGTTGGTCCATGCATTTGGGACATCCCGTCTTCTTGACTTCTGTAACTCACTGCTTGCTTGCCTACAAACATGTGCAATCAGGCGCTTACAGATGGTGCAAAACTCTGCAGCTAGGCTTTCTGTCGTGAGCGTCGCAGTTGCCACATCACATCACATCACTTCTCGCCTTTTCGCCGACCTGCAGTGACTACCAGTCAAGCAACGCCTCGACTTCAACGTTTTGTCGCTCACTTTTAGGTCTCTGCATTCGTTGGCTCCAGCCTATCTATCAGATCTACCCCCACCAGGCCAAGCATAGTGCCACCCGCTTTTCGGAATCTAACTGCTTACCAATACCTCGTACAAATCTCAAATCCTTTGGAGACTGTGCATTTAGTTCGTGTGCTCCCAAAGCCTGGAACTCACTCCCGACTTGTGGCACAACATTCCCTGACTTGACCACATTTAAAAAGAAACCAAAAACAAATATATTTATTGCAGCATTTAGTGGGTCCCTGTGGTTCGTCCTTTTATGTGCTTATGCGTGCTGACACTGTGCATACTGCCACTAACCACTCTTGTATGCTGGCCCCGTGCATGTAAGCCCTAACCATGTCATTATTGTTGTTTATCAAGCATGATACCACTCACCATTCGACCGCGTTTCCTTTGCAGCAAATGTAAAGCACCTAGAAAGAGACTGAGTTCTCTGATGGTGCTTTATCAAGTGGAGTACTATTAGTATTAAAGGCACGGTCTCCAAAGGATTTGAGGTTTGTACGAGGTATAGATAAACAGTTAGATTTCGAAAAGGGGGGTACGATGCTTGGCCTTCTGAAGGAGTAGATCTGATAGATAGGCTGGAGCCAAAGAATGAAGATACTTAAAAAAGTGAGCGACCAAACCTTGAAGTCGAGCCGTTGCTTGACTGGTAGCCAGTGCAGATCAGCGAGAAATGGTATGATGCGGCAACTGCAATGCTCACGACAGACAAGCCTAGCTGCAGAGTTTTGCACAAATTGTCAGCACCTGATTGCACAGGCCGGTAGACCGGCAAGCAGTGAGTCGTATTAGTCGAGTCGAGACCTCGAAAATGCATGGACCAGTTTTGATGTCGTCTCTCTGTACAAGCAAGACCCATTTTTGAGCAATGCTATGTAGCTGAAAGTAGTCAGACCTTACTGCGGGGCTGAAGTACCTTTAACTAGTGCGAATGGACTTCTAACGCGTGAGATTGACGAGTCAGATAGTGAAAATTCGCTGCCGACCAGCAGCACTGAAGCACGCGGATTAATAAAGGAATTAACCAACTGAAAATGGTGAGCAAGTGAAAAGCCATAATGTCTGAATCTGGATCTGGAAGTTCGCAAAAGTTTGGTCTATAAGATGACATGGCATGCGACCGCGTGTATCTACTAGGAGGATCATTTGGATTATCATCACGACAGAATTATAAGAAATTAAAAAGCAAGTTTCCCAATGGCACCGGATAAGGAGAATCGTGCTGTGGCTACTTATGGAACAGAGTATTCGATGATCTACAGCATCCGCATTTCGTAGGCACAGCGCACGATCTCGAAATGAAATCGCGAATTCTAAATATTGTATGAATAAATAAATATAAACTTGCCAAGTCTGTTAAGAATTATTTCAAACGTGAGTAGCAAAAAATTCCCTAAACTTGTTTAATACTTGTGTATATACATACGATAACTAATATATGTACATACGTAGCCCAAAATGAAGCCTAATAGTTGGTTATCAAAAACGCACTTTGTAGTAATGCAACGTCACAAGTCTCCGTCTAAAACTCCGTTAATCTACATGGATACAGTGGACGTTACTCAGGAGTTTTCTATGTCGCACTCAAAGCCTAAGCGGCTTTCGGTGCCCATACTGCAGCCGTTTCACGAAACAAGCAGAAAGTGGAAACCGTAGCGGTGTCAGGGAAGCAGTCGGGGAAGTGAGTAGCGTGGAGGTAGCAGCTTAGTAGCTGAAGAGGATGTCCCACTGTCGGCGGCAGTGGGAGAGGAGTTATCGTCGGGTAAGATTTGCGGATGTGAGTTTGACATATGACCTGTAGAGAAAAAGCTGTTATTCCCAGTAGCCTTTAAGCAAGAAAGGGGCACAGCTAGTATATTGTCCATAGAAGACCCGAGGGTGCGAGGATGCTGAAACTGGTGCAGCAGCTCAGCTATGGATAAAGGAGCCGAGCACGTGGCAGGAGCCTAGCTGGTCACAGTAAGCAGTTTGCTCTATATTCATTTATGATTAACCAGGGAGCCGCAGTTGCTCTTTGAGCACAGGAGAAGTTTGGCTTAATCTCTGGGATTAGTTGACTTACTTTGCAGACATATTCACCACCAGCTGCAGAGACTTGATGGGTTTTTTTTTTAGTTAGCCCAGCAAAACTGAATTACAGTAGTCCAGCCTAGGCAGAAGTTGGGAGACAATAGTACAAACCTCAAATCCTTTGGAGACCGTGCATTCAGTTCGTATGCTCCCAAAGCCTGGAACTCCCTCCCGACTTGCGTCAGAACATCCCCCGACTTGACCGCATTTAAAAAGAACTTAAAACACCTTTTTAGGACAGCATTTAGTGGGTCCCTGCGATTCGTCCTTGATGTGCTTGCGCGTGCTGACACTGTGCATGCTGCCACTAACCGCACTTGCACGCTGACCCTGTGCATGTCACCCCTAACCATGTTATTCATTTTGTTTGTCTATCAAGCATGATATTACTCACCAATCGATTGCATTTCCCTTAGCAGCAAATGTAAAGCGCCTAGAGAGAGATTGAGTTCTCAGAAGGCGCTTTACCAAGTGCATTATTATTATTATTATTAGGTAGCTGAGCAAGAGACCGAATAGATAGTTCCAATCCTTAGACAGGGATCGAACTCGTGCCTTTCAAAGTTTCGTCCATCGTGCTTTAACTTGCTGCCCGCGCGTGCACTCGGCCGCCGCTTTGAATCGATCCTGTCCACAGCGCGCCGCCTCTGCCCAAAGCGATAGGAATCTTTTGCCTCGCGTGCTGTGCTGTGCCGCTGCATTGGGTCGGCGATGCCGATGGTCAGAGCCAAGCATGACCGTATTCTGAATCTGCGACAGCTGCCTCGGTGCTCTTTTCGAGCCGCTGTGTCATCAAAGACTCTTCCGGATGACGTGCTCCGGCGCTGCTAGTGCCAGCAGCTGCGACGCGGCGGGTGCGGCGGAATTCCCTGCGCAGGTGAAGGCGACCTCGTCGTCGTTCGGCAAGCCACCGCCGAGTCCGAAGAGGAGAACGTGCGATTAAAACTCGTGACAATCAAAACGCTGTATACGAAAATCGTCGAAATAAATAGCTGAGCTTAAGCTGCTGTAAGCGTATGAGCGAGTATGTTAGCTTGTAAGCTACCTGCTGCATCGGCCTTAATGTGCAGGCAAAGCTTTGCGCTTTTCCTGATACGCTGTTGCTGCTAATGCTGCCTGCACGATATTAAGCACTGCGACAGCACCGCTTGGCGTATTGAGAGCGTGCGGTCTGTTCTCACAGCATGCGCTGAGCCGCTACCTGAACTAGCAAGGGTCGTGCGGTCATAATAACATCGACCTGGCTTGGATGCTTCCCTACCGCCCCCTTCCAGGAACGCGTCCCCAGTCCCGTCGCAGAACGCTGCTCAGACGGCCGAGGCCATCAGCTCAAGCGCTACCGCGCGGTAACAAACGAATTCAAAGCGTCGCGCGGCGGAATATACGCGTAGCCAAGCGCGACGCAAGACGCCGCGTGCAGGCAATTGCGATCGATGTCCCCTGCGTACGCTGCGAGTTGCCGGAGCGCAGGGTAGGGGACGGGGTAGCGGAGCCAGGGTGGGGTAGGGTACGTCTTCGCTGCTATCGACCGATCGAGCAGCGGAAAGAGGCAAAGACTACAGTGCCTGCAGCCGTCAGGGAGTCGAGCATCAACCGAGCTACCCACAGCTAGCAGGACCCTGGCCACGAGGCAGCAGCGTCCAGCTTGTGCTTAGTGGCTTACGCGCTTTCGCTTCTACCTGACCTATGAACTGGCAGCCAGAAGTGCCGCGTCTAGCCCGTGGGTACCCGCTCGCATTTCGGCCGTACCTGATGGTCAAATCCGTCGGTCCGACATGTGGGCGTAGTCACTAGCGACGGACTACGACTGGCTACGTCGATCGTTTTATTTATTGCCACGTCACGCGGGGGATGGAGCTGCTAGTGAAAATTTCTTTTCAGTTCTCATGGATGGCAGTAAGTTGTATTATATTGTATATATATATATACCTTATAGCTTTATACGCATGTCGGAATCTGTGGCGCAATTGGTAGCGCGTCTGACTCCAGATCAGAAGGTTGCGTGTTCGAGTCACGTCAGGTTCACATAGTTTTGTACGTCGTACGCCTTTATGTTATCTTCTGTTTTTGAAAGTTATAATGCGCCGGACGAACTTTTGCTGGGATATATGCATCTATGTAAAGTGCTAGCGTCAATTAACTATTGAAATCCACTACTAAAAGTTAACTCACGTTGAGCAACTGATAGGGCCGAGCAGTGGCGTAACGGCACCGATGTTCACTAGAATACACCGGTTTTATTTTGAATAACTGGAGGCATTAATGTCAATTGCATACCGTTACTTGCTGCACGCATTTCGTGCGTATTCGTGATGATACTTTTTATGTCCAGTTTCCATCTCCACGAGCACCTACACGAGAGGAAATTTAATAATAACATATATATTTACCGCCCTAAAAAAAAATAATTTTCGTGGAGCTTTACTTGGGGATAGTGGCATACAGTTTCACCACGCGCTAGCGCCGAAATAAAAAGTTTTACGGCTGGAGCAAATGCGGCGAGGCATACATTGGTTTCTTGCTTCCTGGTGCCGCCGAGTCAGTGGGGGTGGGGTGGGTTGTCGTCGTGTCGGTCTGTCGCGAGCTACAGCAGGATTTGGGTGGATACAGACTGGTTGTATGGTCTCACAAAGGCTTCGCGGCTTGTTCGAAGCGCAGCTTGACTACATCAGATTCAGAGAAACAGACAGTCACTTTGAGTTGGTGGTTCGGACAGGCAAACCGGAGTGGGAGAATGGTGGGACCGAAAAGTGAGAAAAATGGGGGCATTGAAGTCAATACTTTGCTTCATAAGAAGTCAGCGCAGGTTGGCTAGAATTGATGTGATGTGGCAGTTGCAATGCTGAGCTAGAAATGCCTGACTGCGGAGTTGTGCAGTATAAGCTGCAGGTCTGCAGTTAAAAGCTTGATATCGAACAGATCGGATGACCTGCATGGGCAGAGTACCGAAGTCTAGACGGGATGTTATTACTCATGGACTAATTTGGCAGGGGTGATGCTACCTATCTAAGCACGCCCAAATGTTTGCAAGTATGTGAACGTGAAATCAGGTCCCTTCACAGTCGAGTTGATGCAATCATCTTGCGAAAAGTAGTTTTTCACCAGACACTTAGATTGTGGCGACCAGGACTTACGCTCAATTCGCAGGCACCGAAAGTCTGGAACTTACTTCTGGGTTATGTATTTGCCTGTATTGACTTTGGAGAATTTGAGTCTCAACTAAAGGCACATCTTTTCGGCCCAGTAAATACAAACCGAGCCTAGATTGTGTTGGGTGCTTATGGCGGTAAGGGGAGAATATAAATTGGGAAAACAAGTGGACCTCGAACAAATCTCTAGGGTACCTCATACGAGCTCAGAAATCTCGAAATGGGACCCACGCCGTTGCAATGCAGTGCAAAAATGATGTACCGACTATTGAACTTGTGACTACTTGCCCTACGACATTTGGCCTGTACCAACCGGCCTATATGACATTTGATCTATATGACAACTGATCTTTGAAAAGTGGCCCTAAGATCAGAAATAGGCAATACAAATAAAACTGGTGCAGATCGGTTTTATTTGATAAAATTAGGTTATATATATATATATATATATATATATTAGGTTATAGACTATTATAAGGATTGGATATCAGCTAGTATAAATAAATAGAATTGATAAATTTTGAAGTTATTAATTGTTGAACATAAAAATATTTATAGATCATGGAGTCAAGCAATACAGTACGAATTCTCCGAGCGTGGAAATGCTACTGCGATATATAGAAACTTTGAATACTCGAAAGTAATCGTTAATGCAAGCGGCACTACGAATTGGCGATGCTGCAAATACCGTCAGCTTGGTTGCGATGCTCGTCTAATAACGAATGGCACTACAGTAGTTGGAAATCGCGCTCCAGAACCCTGCCACGAAGGAAACATAGCAATAGCCCGGGCAAGAAAGACTGTTGATGACGTGAAGGCTAAGATGTCGGAAGTTTCTACGACTCTGAGTGTAGTGCAAGGTTCTGTGGGTAGGAACCTATCTGATGACGCGTTAATGGCTTTACCGAAGAAGTCAACCTTGAATCGAGCACTGCAGCGGCAGAGAAAGAAGGACTTGTCCGAGGCTGACGGAACTTCACCACCGATACTCACAGATCTGTTATTTGACATTCCACAGAAGTTCATTGATTTTGTACTGTCTGACTCAGGACCAGGACAGGGTCGGGGCTGATTATCCTCGGAAGTAGCACTTTACTAGACGGCTTGGCTCGCGCAGACGTGTGGCCATCTGACGGTACGTTTCAAGTAGTTCGCTTACTTTTCTTTCAACTGTGCATCATTCATTTTCAATTTGTCCCAGGACTTACCCCTGTTGGAATATACTGCCTACTTCCAAACAAGACTCGCGCAACATACGATCGCCTTCTCGCCGAACTAAAGCGTCTCATACAAACTGCTGCAAAACCCTCGAACAATTTTCACCGATTTCGATGCAGCAGCAGCTATTAATGCTTTCTCTGCCTTGTACTCGACAGCTACAACCACGGGCTGCTACTTCCATCGCGCTCAGAACGCTATACGAAAGTTCAACGAGTTGGGAATGAAAGAGGATTATGAAACTGATGGTGTTATCCGTAGTGCAGTTCAATGTCTACCAGCACTGGCACATGTACCAGAGACTGACGTCATCGAAGCATTCGAGCTGCTGTCCGACTCTACGCCATCACATGAGCGTATGAGCGAACTGATCTCATACTTCGAACATACCTACATCCGAGGCACATGTCTTTGAGGCCAAGGTGATAACTACGGCAGTGCGCTCTTCCCTGTGGGGATGTGGAATCAGTATGGGGCGTCCGTAGACGGTGTAGCTAGTACAACTAATTCAGTAGAGGGGTGGCATTACGGTTTCCAAGCATTGTTCCAGTGCCATCATCCGACGACGTGGACATTTCTGAAAGGGCTTCTCATGGACCACAGTAAGCAGACTGCCTTGTTCTTGCAAGGCACCACTGGCGTTCTTGTTGTCCAAGCAAAGAAATACCGTGAGCTTGCCGAAAATGTTCGACTGGCTGTATAAGGTTAATGTCGTACAGATGTTCTAACTTTTCTTCGTGTCGTTGCATATTTGTCGCATAATTAGCTGAGATGCTACAGTAACATTAAGATCGATTTTATCTAGAACTTAATGAACATGTTTGACACTTAAGAGAAAAAACTGTTTTACTAACAATCCTGTTGCATAAATATAAAAATTTTCAGACAGTCATGAATTCATTGTTAATTATTTTTATCAATAGCGTAAATTAAAAATTGTGCATCATTCATATAAATTGACATTTAGATCAATTGCCAGTTGTCATAAGTTCAATAGTCACAGATCAGATGGTATATAGATCAATTGTCGTATAGGCCGGTTGGTACAGGCCAATTGTCGTAGGGTCAGTAGTCGTAGGTTCAATAGTCACCCAACCGCAAAAATGAGGTAATAGGAAGTAAAAAATGTCACTCACTTCCAACTGGCGTCATGACATCCCATGACTTGACGATATTAAAAAGAAGCTAAACACGCACCTATTTATCACAGCACTTAGTGGATCTTAGTGATTCATCTTTTGTGTGCTATCATATTTGCATGCTGACCCTGTGCATGTCACCTCTAACCATGTTATGCTTGTTATCATTTAGCATGCTACCACTAATAATTCGATTGTGCTTCCTTTAAGGCATATGTAAAATGCGTAGAAAGAGATTAGGTTCTCTGAGGGCGCTATACAAATGTATTACTATAATTAATATTGTCACATTTTGGAATTAGTTCCTGGTATTTTGTGCGTAGGTGGGTGCAGAAAAGTGGATGACGTGCACACGTTATATTGTGCCGCCATTTGGGTAGGTACCAGAGCCGAAGACTTCATTTCCGGCAACTTGACAGATCAAAAGACTGGATAATCAATGGTAGCGTGATAATCAATGCTGCCGAGAGATCGAGCAGTAATAGCAATGAGATGTTACATAGGTTAATATTCCTGAGAAGGTCGTAAAACATACGCATTCGCACTGACACTGAGGCGTACTTAGTTTTAAATCACGGCTGCTTGGAAAGTACTTTCTTTGATTCGATTCCTAATGTAAGAGTTTAGCTTGGCTGCTGTCAGTAGTTCGAGCGTCCTTTCTATGGAGGGCGACTTGGAGGAAGTTGAATAAATTCTTCTGGCCCAATACTGACTTCGTAAACGGTGGCCTGACGGCAGCTTTTTTGGAGGGCGCAGGTTTAAAACCTGAGGCTAAGAGTAAGCTTATTGTATTAGTTATTTTTGGCAGCGGCATATCTAGCCATTTCAGAAAAAGGACGGTTGATAAAGAGCTTAGAAATCTAGTACTTTCTTCTTGGACTTGGAGATGAACTTCTAGATGACGATCTTTTTATTCGATCTGATTTTTACGGAAGCTGGAGAAACGAGCTGCACGATTGCCAAAGATCGCATTCTCGATCCGCCTTGACCTCGATCGGGTTAAATGCTGAGACCAACTAGGAATGCTGTGCCTTTTATAAAAAGAAAATAGTTTCATGAAATCTTCGTGGGCTCCGAACGATCTTTAAAGGAATTTTTCCACGAAATGATTTCCCGTATATCTCAGCTTTCCTATTTGTCCGTCGATCTATTTATGTATCTATTGGTCTATTTAAATATATACCGCTCGCTTGAGTGCTCGTCTTCGACAGCCGAGCTGGCTTGTGGACTTAATGCGCAAGCTTTATCTTCTTTTGCCTGCCGAAGTCGATATGTCCGCGGCTGTGTACTCACTTATATTTGAGCTTCGTCAGGGCTCGTTCTAATATACACGCCCAGTGGTCTTAACAACCGAGCGGCAGAGAATTGAGGCAGATAATTTGGCATATATTTAACCTAGGACTTTTGAAACCCAAACTAATTTCATTGCAGCCGTAATGGCACACTAGGTACGGTGGTCGGTCTGTCTATTCACGCTCCCAGCCCAAGGTTGTGGGTTCGAATCCTGTGGTGGGCGATCTTTTGTTGCCGCTGCAAGCGGTGGGGCCTTTGAGGCTCTTCTGGTCTTTTGCCGCTACACAAAAAGGTGTTAAATAAAAAAAACAGGCTGTCACATCAGCTAGTAGTTTTTTATTCATTTCATCGCTCGTAAATTTTTCGCTACTGCTATCAGCTGGCATTCCGGTTTATTCCACGTAAGGGCAGAGCGATGATAACTCCATTTGCTAATTGACTCATTGGCTGGACGGCCCTATTCAAGTACCCGAAACCTGTAATTCCGTATTGTAATTCCAGATCGCCTGGTCTTCGGCTAGCATACTGGTAAGGCCATGATGCATTTCAGGTCAGTAGTGCCTTAGAGCTCCACGATCAAACCCAGGGGAGGGCAATCCTCGGCTCTGACCTGCAGCCTGCCTTTGAAGCATCCGGCGGCTTTAAATAAACGTTGCTAGAGTACAAGCTATTTCACACCGGAATCTGGCTAAACAATGGAAGCCCTCTATAGGTCTCTGGCCTTTAGTACACAGGCTACACAAGTCAGCTGCTCGATTCTCCAGTGCCAAACTGGGGAGAACGTTTCGCCCACCCCCCACCCCCCACCCCCCAGCAGGCTCATGCTAACGGCTATCGCGCTAGCGTGCCGATAGATCCACGAGTGTCCTGAAATCTTTGCACTGGCCTGTCAAGTGAGACTAGCGAATGGTATTAAATGTGCACCACTTTTAGCTCTAAATAGCTCCTAGCCTCTGACGATTTAAACCAGCTGCTGAAGCAGTACTCAGCAGCTGCTTCAGTCAGATCTCTACTGCCAGCCATCTTACCACACCCAGCATACACCGCCTAAATATGCACGCGTGAGAGCTTGTATGCGTTGCTAAGCATAACTCGCGGTCGGGTTCTAGACCAACGCAGGTATTCTCACAAGGAGGAGGAGGAGGAGAAGAAGATGGACGGCCAGGCCGCGAGTTCAGGCGCGGAGGAGGAAGGCAGCGTCCTCTTAGCGCACGCTACCTACCGCAGCCCAGCGGCCGTGTGAGAGCGTCCTTTGTTTCCCCACCGGACGGATATTGGGTCGGGTGTGGCCGACCTGCACTGGGCTGACGTCACAGACGGCCCCGTGCACGGAGCTAGGTGGCCGGCGCTGCCACCCTGGCGGTGTAGGTCTCTATGGCTATGGCGATTGCTGGTCCAATATCTTCTAGACTGCCGGCAGACTGCTTTAGCAGAGGCGCACCTACGCGGGAACGACTGCGCTGCGCTGCCCTTTCTTCAGTCTTCTCTCGTGAGCGCCATCTTCTGCCGCTCGGTAGTAATCGGCAGGACTTCAAGTGCTAACTCACTCGCCTCGTGCGGCTGTTCTACGTCCGTCACGTGCCTACTCGCACCACCGCGAGATTGAGATGAGAATCGCACCGCCGCGAGATTGATGCGAGAGAGTTTGTCGATCGCACAAGAGACAAGGATGCCGAGTCTCGGACACCGACCAGGGGATAGACAAGTAAGGTTAACGTACTCCGGAATAGCTCGCCGACGGTCTGCTGAACGTTCTAGCAGTATCAGTTCGCGTATTAGCGGTGAGTTATAGAAATCGAAACGGGATGTCACAAACGCCTGGAGCAGTTTCGATTTAATATCCGTATCTAAGAAAGCCCACATTTTAGCAATGCTGTGCAGCTGAAATAAGGCAGACTGGGATCGATGCGTTGCTTGACTGGGAGCCAGTGAAGGTCGACAAGAAGTGGTGTGATGTAGCAACTGGGACGCTCACGACAGACAAACCTAGCTGCAGAGTTTTGCACTATCTGTAAGCACCTGATTGCACACGTAACCGGGTTCCAGGGGTCAAAGGCTAATTCCCGCCAAACCCCGCCATACTCCGGCCACGCTGCCGCTCGCCATGCCGCCGAGCTAGGGTAAGACGAGCGGCCGTCAGGTTAAACATCTTTATAACGCATGCGCCAACAACAACGGGGGAACTAAACAAGTCTACAGGGAGGGTCCTATACATAGTAAACTATAGGGCGCGGGATGACGCCGCAAGCGCGGACAAACGTGTTAGTTGGGGTCAGTCGGCTTCTGCAGTCCTGTCGTTGTATCGACTCCGAATCCAACAGTACGAGCGTACGCCATCCAAAACCCGGCTGGCTGAGTAACTACTGGCTAGTCCGAGTCGACAACTACTTCAGTCGTAAGCTTCCACCAAAAGACGCCAACACACGGGGGGGGGGCTCACGAACACACTACACGAGGAAAGCGGAATAAAAACAAGTCAACAACGAGCGAGCTATCCAGCTCCGCTCGGGCCTTGGGTACTCGTTCCCTTGCGTGCGTGGCCGCATCGCCGGAGCACGCCTGCACGAATCCAGGTGCATAACTCGGCGAGACCGGGAGCCTCCAACACCACGACTTACTTGGCCAACTTCCCGTACCCAAGAGCCCCGGTGACCTCACGTCACCGCATACATCCGGCCATGCCGTAGGGTCCGACCCCGGCCTAGCCGGTGGCCCTAAACCTCACTATAGCCGTCCGGTCCCTGTCCACCGAACCCAGCCTGGGTACACACATGACGGTAGGCCATCAAGCAGTGAGTTACAGAGTCAAGACGGGATGTCACAAATGCATGGACCAACTTTGATTTGGTATCCCTGTCTAAACAAGCCCGAATTTTAGCAAAGTTATGTAGCTGAAAGTAAGCAGACTTGATCGTGGAGCTCATGTGGTCGTCTAATGAAAGGTCACTTTGGAACAGGACACCTAGATTACGTACAGATTCAACAGGATATATGCTGGCGGAGCCGATTTTGAGCGTTAGGTTTTCCAATGTCTAAATAACACTTGGTTTGCCCGTAACTAGTAAGTTCGTTTTATCATCATTCAATTTAAGAGTTTTGCTTCCATCCATGTGCGGATGTCATCAATATATACAGCAAGAGTGTGTACAGAGTTAAACTTGCTGGAGGGCTAGGAGGAATCAAAGCAAAGGTACAACAGAGTGTCACTTGCATAGACGTGAAAGCCTAGTTTGCGCTTGGCGATCACATCGTCAAGAAGGAAAGTATAAACTTTGAAAAGAAGCGGACCAAGCACAGAGCATGCTGAGGTACCCCGCACTTCAATGGTTCCTCGGAGGATCTTTGTCCGTTCACTTCAATACTCTGGAGTCTCCCACTGAGACTGAGGACCTGAACTAATGCAGTGCAGGGCAAGTGATGCCCAGGCGAGACAATCAAGAAGGACTTTGTGATCAATTGTTTCGAGCGCTGCCGAATGATCAAGCAGAACAAGCAGAGAGACTTTACCCAAGTCTGCATTCCTGAGAAGGTCGTTCTACACCTTAAGCAATGCTGACTCTGGAGTGATGAGCCCTAAGCCCAGACTGGAAGTTACTTGCTAGATTTGAGGTCCCAATTTAAGAGTTCAGTTAGTTAGCCACTCCTCGTTCCAGTGTGTTAGATAAGAGCGGCATTAGGGAGATTGAGCGGAAGGGGCTGAACTTCTCCTGTAACAGTTACTCTTTTAATTAATAGCCTAGCAAAAGCTTTTCAAAGGTGCAGAGACATTACCTGAGGCGGAGGACATATTTGTTATGTTAGTTATGCAGGGCAGAAGCAGATCTAAACATCATAGAAGTAAGAGAGTGGGACTAGGGCCTACAGCCGCGATGGCACGCTAGGTGAGGCGGTTGCTTTTCACGACCTCGGTCCTGAGGTCGTGAAAAGCTACCGTAAAACGCTATCGCCGCTGCAAGCGGTATTCTTCTTTGACTGGGAGATGAATTCTAGGATGAGATCAATCGTGGCCTCCTTGAATGTAGACATTGAGGTGCTGCACGGACTCAAGGGACAAGAGTCCTGTGCTGATGTAATTAAGGGACAGGAGTCCAAAGGGGATGCTGCTACCTTTGGGATGGACTCGCTGATCTTGTCTATCTTGCTGACAAAGAAACTACAGATGCAATCGGCTAGGTCACCCACGAGGATCGCTAGGTAATAGTATTTTATCAGGGTAGCTAAAATTTATTCATATGCACCAGCGAGAAAATCAGCATTTATTTGCTTATATGAAACGTGCAGACGTGCTGACGATCTTCAAACTTAGGTAATAGATATTCTAAGCCCCTCTAAATGTGTTTAGAAATTTAGTAAGGCCGCCTTAAATAATCGCGGGCAGAATCCACGTATGCACGTCCGTCGCTGACATCTAAAGGCTGGCGCTGCAAATCATGTACAATTTCAATATGAGAGAGCATCTTTCCGCTGTGTATGCAAATTAGCAAATAATTCACTTCCCCCTTTACAATATGACACTCATTATTTTCGTACCGTTGTAGTAGTACTATAGATTACACAAGGACCAAATGTTTAGCTAGACGTCAGTAACGGACTAAAGAATTAACAAGCACACTGACTGACTAACAAACCTTGCTTATTGTAGGGGTTGTTACATTCCCTCTTAAGCGACTCAGACCAGACTAGAGTGAAAGAAAGAAATCCCCTATTCAGGAGCCGGCTGTCGTCGAAGCGATGAGAGGCCGACTTGAAGTAGGTATGCTTCGCAGAAGTAGAATGCTACTGCAGAATGGCAGTCCCGAGAAATCAAGGATAGAGACGAGCTCGGACGATTGGACTGGCAATAAAAGCTTGAATTATGCCTCGTTTTGTACGAGATTTGGTCGCTCTGGAAAGTTGTTATCGCGCCTAAAATATTGCAGCTTTCTGTATAACAAACTCGCTAGCTTGTGCAATGCTTTTTGTATCCGACAAAAATGGCTACTTGGTGATCAAGGTGATGAGACCCTGAACATATGAGACCACAGAAAGACGACGTGAATTGAATGAAGATAGAACGAGTCTTGCGCATGTAGCTTTTTGCATGCCACCGCATTTAGATTCTGTCAAAAAGGACGACTTTGAGACAAGTCTTGCCATAAGGAGTTTCGCTCTCGCCGATGGGTCCGAACGGCAGCCCACGCATTGTTCTTGAACATTTTATTAGTGAATACCGTAATAGATTTGACACATACATTCGTATCGCTTGCGAGTATATTGGCGGGATAAAGACCTGCTCGCGCCCACTTTGATAATTTTGATACATGCATTTCCGCCTTTCGTGATCGTCGCGTCCCACGCTCTAAATTGAAATATTTTGGTGATCAAGCCTTACGCTCGCACGCACAGAAAGCCTGGGACTCAAAGCCTCCAGCCTCACTCAGCCACTACCTTCTTCGATGGCCTTGCGTCGCTCAAGTCTCAGCTAAAGACGCCGCCGTTCCGCTCAGCTCGAGCTGTTTCCCCAGTGGCACTGTCTTTTGTTTCGTCTCTGCTTCGCATGCGTGTGCCCGTGCACGTGATCCAGTGCACGCTACAAAGCAGGGAGCCCCGTCAGTGGCCCCAAGTGTCTTCGAGTGTACTTTTGCACGCTGGTGCGTAATAATAATAAGAATATTAAATTTTTCATTGCGCCCTCAGAGAACTGGTCCGAGCATGACGTTTGCTATTTAATGATTTTCTAAGCATGATAACGTGCATGCTATGCGCTCTTGTTATTGATTCTATTAACGTAGATTTATACAATACCTGGATAGATATATGCTTCTCTTAGGACGCTAAGCATATGATCTGTTATTATTATTATTATTACGGTTAATATTATTATAATTTCACTTCAGTGGATGGTTTGTTGTTTAATGATGGTCGGAGTAGTCCTGCTCCGCGACTAGCTAAGTGCAACTCAGCTTTAGCCCACGCAATAGAGCAAAACCTGCTCTTTCACCAGCCAGCAAATGGCGTCTCGAGAAAACCGTCTGCGGCCTCATTTTACCCTTACTGCCGATTGGACGGTCCTCTGCTTATCTCGGGAAATTCGCCGAGCTGTACCTGTGGCGAGCCGCGATGGCACACTAGGTGAGTTTGAATCCTGCGGTGGGTGATCTTTTATTGCCACTGCAAGCGGTGGCGATAGCCATAAAGGTTCTTCTGTCGCTTTTCAAAAGGAGGCTGTTAAATCAGCTAGGATTATTTTTCATAGGCACAGGCTGCGACGGCTCGCCGGCAACAAGCCCGCGCGGCACTGCAGCAGCTGCAACGGTTGACTAAAGCCGGGGCTCTTCTCTGTCCCACGGTGGCGAGCCGAGATGGAGGACGACCTCGGAGAACGAGGCGCCCGCGATGGAGGACGGCCTCGGAGAACGAGCCGCAATGGAGGACGACCACGGAGAAGGAGGCGCCCGCGGCGATGCGCGGGCGCCAGCCACGCCACTCCGGGACGCCGCGAAACGAGAGCAAGCCACGTCCGTCCCGCCGACGCGGCGCCGACGGCGGTTTCGAAGGAACCTCAGCGGTGGGGCGGAGGGCCTCTGTCCGCAGCGTCGGGTGCGCGCTCCCAGCGGAGTTCGCTTGGCGAGCTCCACGACGGCGGCAGATCGCGTTCGCTCCACGCACTCGAAGCGCGTCACAGCTGCCGGTCGCCTCCCACCGGAAAGCCGCGCCGTGGCGGAGCGGCTGCTGCGGTCACGTGACCACCGCCTGAGCGGCGGCCTCTCGGGCCGCCCGCCCCTTTCGTATCCCTCCGTTGCACGCCGCGCTCCGCCCGCAGCCAATTAGCGCTCGTCCGCCGGACCGGCTGAAAGCGAGACGCCAGAGCTCCGAAGCAGCGGCAGCAGCGGCAGCGGCGGCAGCGGCGAGAACAGCAGGGTAGAGAATGTCCAACAAGGAGATACGCCTGTGCAGTCTCGTGCGGTGGCCCGACTTCAACGGGTTCGGCTTCAACTTGCACGCCGAGAAGTCCAAGACGGGACAGTACATCGGCAAGGTGGAGCCAGGCTCGCCGGCGGCGCACGCCGGCGTGCGCGAGGGCGATCGCATCGTTGAGGTGGACGGCATGAATATCGGCAACGAGAACCACCAGCAGGTCGTGGCCCGGATTAAGGCCGGCAACGGCCGCACGAGCCTGCTCGTCGTCGACAAGGAGGCGGAGGCGTACTACAAGGAGCAGATGATCGTCGTCACCAGCGGCCTGCCCAACGTCCGAGTGCTGCAGTGCCCGCTGACGCGCCCCGCCGGTGAGTGCCCGCAGCCTCCGTCGTCGGCGCTCCCGGACGCCGCCGGAGAGCGCCAGCAGCCGCTCGCTGGAGCCTCGCCCGAGCGCCACGTCCGGCAGGTGGCTGCCGAGCGCGCTTGTGCAGTCGTCGTGTGCAGAGGAAGCGGACGCTTCCTGTGCGGGTCGGCTGGTCGGTCACTTCGGACGATCGCCCAAAGAATCGCGCCAGTCGCAGCCGGCAGTGACCGAAGCTTGTTTTAGGCCGGTTTCGAGAATTTTTTATCGGCTCGAAACCGTCGTCGCAGGCCACCGGGTGGGTTGTGTGGGGGATGTGTGACCACCGGGTGGGGTGGGTGGAGGTAGTGAGCAACAGCCCGCTCTCGGACCGACCGGGCGCGGTGCGTCCCGCGGCAGACCCGCAGGGCGCTCGTCTTTAGCATTCTTACGATTGGCTGCTACTGGCAAGATTCGGTTACGAGCCTTAAAGTTAATCGCGGCTATGCCAACGGTCGTAGCGGGTGTAGAGAGAAAGAAAGAAAAGTGTGTCACTCTAGCGATAGCTACCCGAACAGCGAGCCGCATATATAGACCGCCCACACACGTCATCCTCATCACTTCCCAAGCCATCTAGCCCTGTTCGGTGCAGATCGATCGGTTGAGGGAGAGAGAGGAAAACGGTGAGAGAAAAAAAGACGGGTAAACTGAAAAATAGCGCCAGAGTGGTGCAGAGAGATGGAGATAGAAGAGACAGACATAGAGAGAGAGAGAGAGAGAGAGAGAGAGAGAGAGAGAGAGAGAGAGAGAGAGAGAGAGAGAGAGAGAGAGAGAGAGAGAGAGAGAGAGAGAGAGAGAGAGCGATAGAGAGAGTGAGTGAGAGAGAGAGAGAGATAAAAGATATAGAGACATAGAGACACAGAGACAGAGAAAGAGACAGACAAACAGACAGAGACAAATAGAGCGAAACGAGATAGAGAGAGAGAGAGAGAGAGAGAGAGAGAGAGAAAGAGAGAGGGGAGAGAGGGGAGAGCAAGAGAGGGGGAGAGACATGCAAGCAGAGAGGAAATCTTCCCCGCTTCTGTAAATCGAGAAGCGACTTCTAAGGGTATGCACTCGCCTTCCTGTTCTGCGGGCATGGCGTACGTGAGTGCACTAAGCGGTGGGCGGGCGGGCGGGCGGCAGAGGAGGTAGTGCTGGCTCAGGTGGCCGGCTCAGGCTCGCCGAGTTTCGAAATCTCAATCTCTCGGCTGGCGGCAGCATAAGGCTACGATAAGCGATATCGATTCCCATTGGTGTCGCCGCTGGTGATAAGATGCGTCAGCAGGATGAAATGCAAGATCTGCCATATCAAAGCGGTCTAGCTTTCTTTGTCGCTCGTCGAAGTTTTCAAGTAATGAATGTTCTCGCCCAAAGATAGGATTGAGCGGACGCGCCGGGCGTAAATGTAGTCTCGTCGATGTAGCCCTTGACGAGGGCTCGTCGGGCTCTCGCAGCTGGCCAACGGAAATCCTTTTCGACGATGGCTTGACAGGCTGGCTTGCACACGGTGGCTTGCACAGGGCGGCTTGCACAGGGTGGCTTGACAGGCTGGCTTGACATCCCGTCTCGTCGCCAAGGTTGCAGTCGCTTGCCGCTCCCCAAGTCGGCTGCGGTTGAATAAGTTCGGATTCAATGAAGAGGTGGCTTTCAGGTTTATCGCGGGGCTAAATCGACATGGGTTGCCTAAAAACTCGGCCAGCGATGGAGAGGGCTCTAATTGAAGCCGCCCTCCCCCAGAAAACGAACGGCACAGCGGTTTCTCTCCGATTCTCGGGCTCGCCTCGAGGAGACAACTCCTGCAGCGCTGGCTCGCAGCGCTCGGTGTGGACGCCGATGACGTCGCCGCCGAGGGCGGCTGCGGAGGCGAGCTCGAGCGTTCGCATACAAATACAGTCCATTCACATACCACCCTGAGAGAACTTAATCTCCACCTAGTTGCTTTACTTATGCTGCAGAGGTCGAGCGCACGACCTTGGTCATGTGATAGGCGAGCACGTCACCTCTGCTGTAAACCAGTGGGTTGGAGGTCGTAAACCTACCCTACTCACAGCCGCTCCGAAATCCTTCGAGAACTCTGCGGTGGCCGCTTTGGTCGGCGGTGGCCGTGGAAGTCGGAACCCACTCTAAGAAATTTGTAACAACTCACCTTCCGACACTCAAGCTTCATCCAATTTCAGGGCTAGCTTATTCGGGCACACCGCAGCCATCCTAGCGTACACGAATCTCGCCAATCGAGCTCTGGCGTAGCGGCCGAGATGGTCATGGGCGTATCGCGTATGCGTTGCAATGTTTTCACACTCTTCGCTCGCCATTCCGCCGTTCGCGGATATAGGTGGTAAATTGCTCGCAGCGAGCCTAATGAGTTTCGCGTCGGGCGAAGGCGTTCAGCGTTGTTCCTTTTTCTTGGCGAGACTGTGCTTTGGCCTGGGTCGCCGAGTGCTGAACGAACTGCCCGCCAGAGGCCGCCGCAGAGTGAGTAGCAGAGGCGCGGCCGTCGAGGTGCTGCCGTTCCCCCATTCGCTTGCTTTCGCCAGTGAGCGGTCTAATTTATGCACCGCCGCCGGGCGAGTCGCGATGGCCTCCGCCTCGGCGATCTCGACTCGACGGAGACGGGCCGCTGCAAAGAGTACTTCGCGGCGAGCTAGATGAGCGAGCACCGAGAAGCGTACTTATGAATTGCCACGAATTGGTATGGCGAAATCTCTGGAGGTGCACGCCTAGTCGTGACCGACGGTCGGCCGTATGGTCAAAGCTACATCTCGTCACTGAGCGCACTCGCACACCAGCCCACAACAATTACTGACTTACTGCGCTAGACTCGCTACACTACACTACAATGCGCTACACTCGCTGCTGCGCTATGCTGGCGGAAGCAGCATCTAGCCGGCTTGGCCGGAAGCAGTGGGCGTGCGAGCGAGTGCACTGCTGATGCTGCTGAAGCCGGCGACGCTGGACGGCGACGCTGCACTGCGAGATCAGCCCGGACGACACGAGTTGCGCTGCTGATCTTCGGTCCGACGGCTTCGCAATCGCTACGCACACAGGCGGACGATTGTTTGCACGCTAGTTGATAACGTAGGCACCCGCCGCCCCCGCCTCCCTCCCTCCCGAGCCAAAGAGGTTGAAGATTTCGGCCCCTTTTTCTTTTTACCTCGGCTCTGTCTTTATCGAATCTGTCTCTGTCGTCAACCGGGATTAGCGCGCGAACGGCCGGCGAAATGCGAGGGAGCCGGAAGCGGATCAGCCGCCGACGGCGCATGACGCAGTCACGAGCGACGAAACCGCGATCGAGAGCCTCGAAAGCCGTCGGCCGTCGACGGCCAGGCTTTCGCAGCCGCGCGCCACGGCACGCGCGTCGCGGCAGAAGAGGGGCTTGCCCGGCCCGCGCGCCGCCGCCGCTGTCTAAACGCGTCCCTCGGCTGCGGCCAGGGCGACAGCCGGAGCGCCTCCCCCCTCCTCCTAGCCTCCCTCCCTCCCTCCCCTCCCCTCCCCCGCTAGCAGCTCGCTCGCGTGCGCCCTCTCGTCTTGTCGAGACGTGACGGCTGCTGACTAGAGACACAGCTGCCGACAGGCGGCTGCTGACGGACGGCAGATGGCTGTGACACGACGCGCCGCGGGCGCTCGCTTCCCACGAGCGTGCGCTCGTGAAAGTTCGTCCGAGGGTCTTCGCTAGCTTTGCAATGTCGCCCGCTTTATCTCGTAACCGAGAGCGTACGAGCGATCCTCACTCGGGTGGGCGGGGCCGGCCGGCTGAAAGCGGGCCCGGATGACGTCGGACTGACGCGCCGCCGTTTGGCCGTCGAAGAATGTCAAGGACAAAGCTTTGGCGTGCGCTTGTTGGCGAATCGCTGGCGCCTTGCGGCGCGACAGCTGCGAAGGGCAAATACTGTCCCGCCCACCCTGTCGCGCTGAATCGCCGCCAGCGATTCGCCCGATCCGTCGGTGGCTTCCTACTCAGGCACCCGAAGCTGCCACTCTCGAGCACTTGAGTACTCATGCACGCCACGCAAGCATACGAACGGCTCGCGATACGCCCCACGGACGGACACACGGACGGACGGACGGACGGACGAGCGTCGGGGCAAGGCCGATGGCATTCGCTCGCAGCCGTCGAAAGAGGCGGCACTAGCCCGATTCGCCGGCAGGTTAATTCGAGTTGTAATGACTTGCTTAATCGGGTTAATAGAGTCCGCGGGTAAGGACCAGGCGCTCCTGTGCCATCTTCTTTCGGCAAGGCCGCGTGACGCTTTCGAAGTAAGTGGGCTTTGTGCGGATAGGGTCTCACTGGCCCCACCCGGAGACAGTATAAGAGAGCGATAACTAGGGTAGCAGTTTGACTTTCATAATAGGACGGAACCGCGGGGCAGACGCAAGGTCGGACGTCTGCGTCACGACCACGCCCCGCTGACTTCCTCGCGCTGCAATCGGACTGCTTCGTCTGCGGACGACACTGGCGAACGCTTCCACAAACGAGTTAGCGGTTGGCGCCCAGCCAACGCGAAGCACTCAGCATAGCGTAATCTGCGTCCCGGGTCATGTAAGCCGTCATAAAACGACGGCTTGATGAGAGCTACCGGTTCGTTGATATCCGCACGGGAAGGAGTGATAGGGAGCTCTCGCTGGCAGAAGGCTGAATTCACGAGGGCAGATTGAGCTCCCAGATGGCTAGACGCTCCTGCAATCGCCAAATCCAGAGCGCTCGCTCGCGAGAAAAACCTGACGCCGAGGTTCTTTAACTAATTCCACCGGCAATTCGCCGTCAATTTTTCAGCGACTCTCATTTTCTTAAAGATCACACCGCGACCATTCTTCTTTTAGTCTGCCGATACTTGCACCACCCCGGCCCGCCTCTGTCCACTGCACGGATCAATCGAGTGCATGGATCCACACGCTGTCTTACCTCATCGCCCTAACCCGCGGTAGACTAGCTTATTTAGCATGGCTCGGCCAACTAACCGCAACCGCCTGTAGAGGGCACACGCAGAGCGTGGAGGAGCTGGAATCCTCGTTATTAGCTTGCGGCGCACTATCTTATCTGAGAAACCAAACGCATCTGGGTGTTTATTTTTCGGTTCTTATCACCGTGCCCTGGATCCCCTCAAGATCTGCATCGGAGTAGCCCCGACAGGCACGCCCGCTCGGCCTACAAGGCCAAGACCGTTGCTCGGCATGGCAACCTACAGGAACTACCCGTGCTTTCATTAGCCGTTTGCGAACGGCTGAAGCAGATTTTTCTCTCGCACGCGATGCACGAGTTTGAACGGCGTTCCAGCCACCGGTGTCGGTGCTAGCGGCACCTCGGGCAACGAGATATCCGTCGCTGCAAGGGAAACGCGATCGAATGGCGAGCGTATCATTCTTGATAAACAAACAAAATGAATAATATGGTTAGGGGTGACATGCACAGGGTCAGCATGCAAATGTGGTTAGCGGCAGCATGCAACAGTGTCAGCACGCATAAGCACATAAAGGACGAACCACAGGAATCCACTAAATGCTGTCATCAACAGGTGCATTTTTATTAATTTTTAAATGTGGTCAAGTCAAGGGATGTCGCGACGGGAGTCGGGAGTGAGTTCCAGGCTTTGGGAGCATTCGAACTAAAGGCACGGTATCCAAAGGATTTGAGGTTTTGTACGAGGTGTATGCAAACAGTTAGATTCCGAAAAGCGGGTGTTACGATGCTTAGCCTGGCGGGCAGTAAATCTGATAGGTAGGCTAGAGCCAAGAATGAAGGGACCTGAAAGTGAGCAACAAAACCTGGAAGTCGATGCATTGCTGGACTGGTGCTCAGTGCAGGTCGGTGAACTAGAAGTTCATAATGACTACATGACTCAGGAACCGCTCAGGATCAAAATCTCTAGGAATATTATTACAATTGGCTCAGTTAAGATGCCAACTTTCAACGTGGACATCATGGTCGCCGCAAGCACATTATAGCACAGCATGACGGTAGAGCAATCGAACTCGACTAGAAGCCCGGCCGGACATGAGCTCTCTCGCCGATAGAGTGGTGGGCTAAAGAGTGCAGCATGTGCGCGAGAGAACACAGCGAAACTCCGCCCCCCACTGCAGCTTCAAAGACCAAGCACTCAAGCTCATCGATGAGCAGTACTTCCCTTTCTGGACTAATTAATATGAGTTTCCCCCATCACTTCATCGGGGCGTGGCAGCCGTTGGAGCTTGAACCCTAGAATCGATTGAACGATGTCCAATGTACGGCTTCTGGCTACTCGTCGCATGTGTGCTACTTTAGGTCGAGCTTCGACGTGAGATTGGGGCTCTTTAACCTTGACATCTGAGATCGAGATTTGATCTCGGTAGCTGCTTTAAGCCACCACCGAGCTTAAGTTGGACATAAATAGAAGCGGTATGACACTCACCTCCCTCTCTCCCCTCCCTCTCTCCCTCTCTCTCTCTCTCTCTCTCCCTCTCTCTCTCTCTCCCTCTCTCTCTCTCCCTCTCTCTCTCCCTCTCTCTCTCTCTCTCTCTTGGGGTGTCATAAAAACTACCATTATTAATATAACTATTTAATTCATTTGTATAGGTGAAAATTTCCGCTCTCCTGTCTCAGTAGAATAAGCAAGTCACCACCATTTCATTCAGCAGTGCCTACGCTGAATCACCAGCCGCCGGACCGATTAAGTACGACAGTTAAAACATTTTGAAGAGGGTTACTCAACTCGTAGTTGAAGCTTATTATTAAGTTGCATTTACGCAGTTCGAATTTCGTATTATAAACTTGACCGACTAAACCTGATGGCTGCTCTTTTTTTTATCTTGGTAAAATTCCTTTGCTAAACTTTTTTGTTAGAGGAATGGTCCGACGAAAGTTATACCATGTAAAAGTATCTTTAAATATGATGTTCTACCAGAATGATCAGATTATGCAACATCGATGCTAATAATCTTTTTATTTGTTTTTGAACACCGAAGTATTTTGGAACGTATGTACGAAAGGATAGACGTACGATTCCATTGGCTCGGTGTCATCGAGTTTGACAGTTTGAGTCTACTGGATTTGAAAGAATGCATATTTATCTACTAACACTTACTGTCGGTTTTCTACACTGCCACTGCAAATTCCAATAATATTTTATCACTAGAGCTCACTGCCCGTGGACTCAATTCACGGAGTCACAGTAGAATTAGAATCTATTACACGTCACTCGCGAAAGCACTGGTCGCTATCTTTCCGCGTGACGGACGGACATACTTTCTCGCTTTAATTAGTAGAGATCTCGCCACTGGATGGGGTCATGTTTAAAGGGATTGTGGGCATCAAAATATCCGCTACATCACATAAACGCGTTGTAAGTGAAGCTTAGCGACGGGATGATGTCTCAGGGGTAGTGCTTAGAACAAGGGTTATTTTCTAAACGGGTTTGAAGTAAATGCTTTTAAACACACTCGCACGCACGCCACGCGTGCACGCGCTTTCGCTCGCGCGCGCACAAACACAGACACGCATCACTTTCCGCCTTCAAAGGAAGTTTGAATTCAGGCTGAGATTTGGTAGCTACATGATCTGCCTAATGTCGCGCGGTTTAAAATTGTGTTTGAAATAATAGTATAACGAACGCGCGTGTATACAAATTCGCACGGCCTAATGAATAAAAATGTGGACTTGTAAAAATTGGTTTCGCGCTTCAAGACATTTTTTGTGAATCTGTATCGCTGCTCAAAGTTTTCGGGTGTCAATTGCTCGAATGACGAATGACGGGCATTGAAACGAAGTTCAGGGGGCGCGTCGTTCTGCTAGTGGTATCCAGAGGCTATAACTTTCGGCGCACCAGCGTCGCTGTAACCGGAGCCCAGCTGCTTATCGACAACGCTTATATAATACGGAACCTTCTGGAGTTTTGTGGAACTTTCCAAAACTTTCTTAGTAATAATAACAATAATAGTAGGTCGTTTACATAGCACCCTAAGATGGCGTCATCTCTACCACGGCGCTTCCCAATCCAAATATGAGAATCAGTACCGACGGGTCACTGTATACGCACGGTATCAAGCACGTAAATGCAAAAAGTGTCGTGCTTAGAAAAGCCTGCAAAAAACGCGATGACGCTCAGAGCCACTGGTTAGTAGGAACCCCCGTGGCACGTTGTAACATGTTGTGAATCATGCACGCGTAAGCTCGAAAAGCGAACCCCAACAAAAGAAGACAAGCCCAATGTGGTGAAGATATATATATATATATATATATATATATATATATATATATATCTTTGTATGCGCTTGTTCACGTCTCATCATTTTCGAAATGGCTACTTTGAGAATGCAAGTTTATCTGCAGCTGCAGAAGCGGGAAGTCAGCAGACTTCGCAAACTGTTGCTGCTACTGCAACGGAACCTTCAAAACCAGCAGCAGAGGCCTCAAAGGACCAGCAGGCAAAGCCAAAGGCAGCAGTCGAAGCTAAGCCGGTCGAGGCGGCGGTGCCGGCGAAACCCGCCGAACCACTGAAGCCGGCGGAGCAGCCGAAGCCGGCGGAGCAGCCGAAGCCGGCGGAGCAGCCGAAGCCGGCGGCAGCAGTGCAGCCAGCCAAGCCGGCAGCCGAGCCTTCTAAGCCGCCAGCCGCTCTGCCGGCTAGCGCAGCCGCTACGCCTGCGACTAGCGCCACGGTAAGTGGAACGACGTGCCAGTCCTGTGGGAACGCTACCTTGGGGATGGCCTCTCTGATCTGATCTTATCTACGTGTCTTGCTGAAAAAAGAAGCTAGAGAATAGAGCTGCGAGATCGCTACGTACTATCTCATTAGGTGAGATGCTGAACTGGGAGCGATTGAGGAGGTGATTGATGGTCGACATAAGCATTCTTATGTTGTGCATCCGAAATTGTCTAGATTGTGCACTACAACATGTTTTTAATGAAGCCAGGCTTGATCCTAGCAAGTGTGAATTGGCATGGTCTAAAGCATTCCCTTTATAACAGTCAACGGAAGTCCTTATCTTCTGTAGGCTTTCTCAAACTTGAACTTGGTAGTCAATGTCCTTTTTAGCTTAATGTCTGCAGTAAACCATCGGTCATCTGGACGAAGTTGGACCATATGCTTTGTCACAGAAGCAAATTCGTCCAGAACCTCGACTACTGTCATGTTTTAGCAGCATTGCACCAGTGAGTAAGGTTGGACGGAAGATTGAACGGCAGGGGTGAGGGAGATATTTTCGTGTGGACAGCATCAATTTCAAGAGTCTTGAGTTTTCCTTATTAGCTGATGATTATGTGAAACGAAGATGATGCAAACTTCAGACGGGATGAGAAGTGCATACGGTCACTCGTGAAGAATTTTCGGATGACATGTGTTAACAGCATAAATTCATTGGATAATATTTAATCGAGTGTGTTACCTTTGTTGCGAGTGGGATCGTGCACATGAGTCACAAGAGAAAATGGATACGTCACTGCTCTAAATTCGGCATTTAAGGGGTCAGTTGAATAGTTGAAATGCATGCGAAAGTCACTCAAAACGTTGAAGGGACACCTTTGTCACAAAAAATCAAAATGAGAGCTTGAAAATCTAACAAAAAGGAAGATTTGCTACTAGGGGCGATAGATTGTGGCCATGATTGACAAATTGCTGTCGGGGGGGGGGGCACTCAAAACAAGAGATTCAAATGACTGCTTCGCAGGGACAGGAGAGGGCTTGAAATTAAGGAAGGAATAAAAAAAAATACAATGGCCACCTCTCCGCCAATTTTGATTGATCAATGCACGTTGCAGCTACATATGCAATTTAGCAAACTATCTTTTCACAGGAAACATTGTAGATGGTACTCAAACAAATTGCTTTACTGTGCATATCTCTATGTTCAATGTGTCGCTGACCTGTCTAAGGGATATACGTGTATGCCAGTGCAGCTTGCTTGTACTTAGACAGGTCTGTCAGACCCAATGTCGGCAGGTCATCCTGTTCCTGATCGCGTGAGCTCTGAAAGTTCTCAACCGTTGTATTTTTGCTTGCAGTTCTGATCTCCCCTCCAGTAACTAGGAGTTTCTGCATAGCAGCAGCAGAAGGCACGTCTGTCATTGTTATATCACGCCTATCACATTATAATTTCAGCTTATCACTTCCATTGTGTATGTCATCGCGCCTATCACATCTTTGATGTGCGCCTCATTTTGCTTCATTTTGTAGTGTGCATTTGTCTGTCGCTTGTACATGGTGCCTCGTGAGAATATGCTTGTAAGCAGCTATAAACTTAATCGCTGTTGCTTCTTTTTTAATCCGCCCTTTCTCTGATAGCCGAGAACCACACGATCCTGGCTTAGCTTATAAGTTAGCAAGCTAGTAACTACAGTAGTCTGGCAGGATCTGACCGAAAATTAGATCGCGGCACTTGTTTCTCTTGCTGCTTTGCAAGTGAGCAGTCCAGTAAAGTCTGTTCTTATAACATAAACAAGGCACCGAATGTCACCGCCGATAAGGCGTGTTATGCATGTCTCCAATTCTCTTAGCATGTTTACCGGTAAGTTCAAAACTACCTTGTTTGACTAGTGCATTGCTGCTTTTACCAAAAGGATATCGAGAGCTTAGGATGTCGAATATGGTGCATCAAATGCACGCAGAAAAGTAGTTGTACCGGGTCGAATCTTGGTTTTGATCTCAGATGGACCGCCGAGCGGTTTATCCTAGTACTCGAGAGCATCGGCAGTACTACAGCTGATGGCGTGTATCGCAAAAAATACATCGTCTGCGTTGCTCACAAAATGTGACGAATTATTAGGCTTTTCTCCAGATCTAATCTTTTGGTCTCGTCGAGTTTGTGCAACAGGTTTCCATCACGTACACTCTTGACACTGGCATCATGCTGTATCAGGCAGTCTCCAAAATTAATAAGAAACACTTTTATCATAGCGTTGGCCTGCTTTGGCTCAAGAGTACAGTGCTCACCTTTAACGACTAAAGTAGTAGGTTCGAGCCCTGCGGCATATATACAGAGCCAAGATAGAGATTAATTTCTCTTAGGACACCACACAAATGTATTACATGTTTTATAACACTAGATCAAGAGAAGTTAAGTAACTTCGGCCAAATTTCCCTAATACTGTTCTTATCAAGTACACTAGAACGAGTAGTGGCAGACCAGCTAAACTCTCACGCTGAAACTTTAAACCTAGAAAGTAAGTTCGGGTCCGATTTTAGAGCTGAGCACTCTAAAGACTCAGCATTACTTCGGTTGCTTAACGACCTTCTCAGGAATGCAGAAGTGGGTAAAAATCTCTCCGTTTGTTTACCTTGATCTTCCGGTAGCATTTTGTGTACTATTGATCCCTAAATCCATCTCGAGCGCCTCTTATCGCGCCTGGGCATCATGGGCACTGTACTGCAATGGTTTAGGTCCTATCTCAGAGGGAAAGTGTTGATGTAAACGGATAAAGATTATCCGAGGAACCACTGAAATACGAGGGCACCTCAGGACTCAGTGCTTGATCTGCTTATTTTAACAGTTTATATTCTCCCTGTGCCGAGCTGGTTTGGTCCAGCGATTAAGGTGCTCGCCCCGACCAAGATCTGGGTGAGCTGGTCTGGGCGAATTCGCAGTGTCCCATAAACAGGGCCTCTCGAGGGACGCCACGATGATTTCGTCGGTCGAGTCACCCACCAAAGCAATGAAGATGCCCGCCGTTCGTCAAAGCAATGAAGAAGATGGCTTGCCCTTGCCTGTACCTATGATTGGTCACTTGTTCAGTCTGACCTGAGTCTGGGCCCAAGAGAATCCCGCGAGACACTGCTGAGTCATCGTAAAGTCTTGAAAGCCGTTATATCTTGGACCGCCGCCCCAGTCTTGGTGATGTAAACACTGAAGACTCAAGTAGGATGGAAGCAGGAAAAAGCCTCACCGACGCAACAGCTGCATTTGTATAGTGGCCGAAGAGATTTAATGGCTATCCTCACCGCTTGCAGCTGGCAATAAAATCGCCCACTTCATCGTTCGAACCCACGACGTTGGCCTTCAAGAGCGAGCACCTTACCTTCTGGACTGTGACGGCCCAGGAAATAAGCAAGTCTCGCCGCGTAAATGGAGCTTTAATCTGACTGTACCTTGCACTGCTCTGTAGAAATTTGTTCGAGGTCTTAGCGATTCTGACCTGGCACGCGAAACCAAACAAACGACGTTACCGCGTCGAGTCGCAGCTATCGTCAGCCCTCGAAACTCGAGCGTTTACCCCTGTCCTGGCTCGACTTTTACTCTGACGGCCATAAGCCGCATGGCGATCGGGCAGCGCTGGTGCTGAGCCTTTAACTGCTTCCGTCCTCCGGGAAGCGATGCGCGGCATGCGCAGCCCACGAGCACGCCGCCGCATGCACGCTTCGGTTGAGCGCACTTCCGAGGCCACAACTCCCCGGCCGCTCGGCTTCCACTCGCTCGCATCTGTGACGTCGTGTAGGCCGCCCAGCCCGCGGTCGCAGCTGATGCGAACGGCAAGGCCGCCATCGAAGATCCCACTCGGGGACTGACGGCCAAGGAGCTCCGCGAGCGGCTGCAGAACCAAAAGCGTCCGGACCCGCGAAAAGTGAAGTCGGGAGCTTCGATGGAGCAGAAGGCGGATCTCTTCCAGAGGCTCTAAGGCTCCGCCGTCGTCACGCGCGCGCGAGCGACGTCGCGCCTCCTCGGGGCGTGAGCACTGAGGGGCGACGGTCTCTGAGAGCGAGCGCGCCGCTCTGGCCGAGCAGCCGGCGAAGCTCCGAGAAGCCGAGCTCTCGCGCGAAAGGCTCCGGCGGCAAGTCTTTCTGGCGGCCGCCGCCGGAGGAGACTTACGACGGCTCGTCGTCCTGCGACCGCCTGCCGCCGCCGCTATGAAGTCGACCGAGGATGCCCGACGTCAGCTAGCGACCCGTAGAAATGTCTCCGTCATGCCCGCTCTGCGAGTATCACTCCCTTTCCCCAGCCCCAGGAGGCCAGAGCGAGGCGGCCGTGGTGACCGGGTGTGAGCATCGAGCGGCCGTGATTTCGCCGCGCGATTGCCGCTCGCTCTTTTGCTAGACAAAGTCGCCGGAGGCTCGAGCCTAGTCAGCGTGGTCGGCGGCAGAGGAGCCGGACGACCGACTCGCGGTGGCACAAATCCAGCGCAAATCAGCAACGGCGAGAGGTGCGAAGCCTATCGCTCTGCGGCCGTGGCCGCCTTGCTGTGAATTAAAGCCAAATCAGCACGCGCCTTGGGCTCCGTCGAGTCGTCTCTTGCTCGCTCGTATGCACGTCGACGCGAGCGCAGTTTCTTGAAACTGTTCGTGAAAATTGCATCTTTATTGCAGTTCGAATGGTTTGGGCTGCCATTTGGGCCGGGCCATTGGAGGCAATAGCACGAGAACGCTAAAACGCGATTGGCTAGAATTGGGTTAGTTAACTTAGCATACTGGTCTCCATAATTTGTAATTAAAACAACAGTTGCATGAAGCATTTTTTGGAAATCGCAGCTGTATCGCCGTTCAAATGCGTAAAAAGCCTGGCAGGCGCGAACCATTTTAGGTCGCACCAAGCGAACGGGCAAGCCCAATAGCAAGAAATTTGATGGTTTAGCGCGTAACACAACTTTGTATAATTGGGAATGAAAACCGAAGTTTGCTGACGTTTATTGCGGAAATGGCAGATGTATCGTAGTTAATTAGAATCATTCACGGTACCCTGCAGATCTGCACCTGATTTGTCATCAATTTGGGTCTCTTTTTTAACATCGCATCTGAAATTAGGTGAAGCGTGCTGTGCAGGGTGGCCCAATCGCTTGCAAAAATCCTACTCGTTGCGGGAGTACGAGCTACAGGGGTACTCGTACGAAGCCGGTGTCATCTGATGCAGGGTAAAGTAGAGCTATCCGCAAATCTAAAACCATCCGAAAAATCGGTCGAACCACGGTATCGCGTGGCTGGCAAGAAAGTCTATAGCTAGGCATTATAAATTCTGTCTCTCTGACACAATCTTGTTTCCGCTTTGTGTGCACGGACTTACACGGAGATCATTTCTTCTATTTCGAGCTCCACTGACTTCATTGATTTTGTCTCCTCCAAAAATGGTACCCAAATCCTCTGTGAGCCAGTTCTACTTGCAATAATAATTTCATTCACACTGTACCTAGCTTTTTTGATGCAGCCCGTAGTTGAAAATTCTTTTCGAATAATTTTCTAGGAGGATTAATCTGCGAATGCAATCGCTTGCCACGTGCACTAGCGCACGCACTTGTCCACGCTCTACACTGAAAAGGTCGCGCATGCATTGCACTCGCCATATTAATGCAAGTACCGTGACATGTTTGACAGCTATTCTTTCGATCGATACTAGCAGTGTAAAACTTTATTGGCCTTAAAACATAAGAGAAACATCGAGAGGCTGCTTAGCGATCGCATCGCGATCTTTGCCCTCCATCGAGGTGTAGAGCCTAACCTTTCGGTGCAGCTTGTCCGCATTTAACGAAGAGCCGGGAGTAGCTAATACTACTACTAATAATAATAATGATAATGCATTTTTATAGCACCCTCAGAGAACTGAATCTTTTTCTAGGCACTTTACAGATGCTTTATGAAAAGCATTACCAAGCGATTAATAGTAAAGTCGACCGGATGGCCGAGCGTGCTCGAAAGTGCTTTTTCATAGCGGTTGTATGTATACCGCGTTTACAGGGTGGCTGGCGTTGGGGCGATATTGCCTACGGTACCCGGTAGGATGCAGCTGACGCTGTCGAATAGAATACCAGTTTAGCCTCATGCTGGCCCATAATGCCTGCTGCCGCTCATAACGCTTCGCATTACTAGGCAAGATTAAGTAACTTCCGAACTCTTAACTCTCTGTTAAGCCGACGAGCGGGTGGTGTGCCTCAGACAGCATCAGAGGCAGTAGGCAGAGGCATTCCGGCAATCGCTCCGCTGCGTCCTTGATGAATCACGAACGTGCGGAGCGAATGCTTCGGCGGCGAGGCACCGGTACGCTTTAGCTCCCTAATATAAATATCAAGTTAAGTCAAGTAGAGAGATCAAGTCGTGAAGGGTCAGACCACGCGTGGGGGCAGCTAGGCGATGCGATCCCCGCGAGCGGCGACTCTGGCTACTGCCGTCGCCGCCGCCGCCGAGGAGGAGCAAGTATTTCTGACTCCTAGGAGGCAGGAGCAAGCAGACGATGGGTCATACGAGCGAGCGACAGAGCCTCCAAGTCGATGCGCTACTTGATGGGGAGCCAGCGACGGGCGGCGACAAGTTGCGCAATGCAGCGGTTGCGAAGTGCAGATTTGTGGCGGGCGGGGGGGGGACCGAAGTAAAACCGATTTGACCGCAGCCTCATTTATATAGCGGCAGAAGAGCCGCGACGGCCGTCGCCGCCGCCGCTTCTTGCAGTGCTCATTAAAGAAGCGACCGCCGCAGACCTCGAACTCACGACCCCGGTCGCAAAGAGCGAGCACCTCGCCCCGGGGCCAATACACAGGGGCGAGCTGTGAGCGTCTCATTGCGCATGCGCTCTAGTATTACGCGATTACAATTAGCGCTTGGCTTTACTTTAATCAGAAAATGTTGGCAGCGTTAGCGGATGCAGTAACGTAATTCACAAAGAGTTCCCTCGACGACAATTTAAATGTCCTAGTACAGTGGATTTCGCACGAGCTAATCCCCCAGTGCGGCTAACTCACGGACCGCACGAAATCTCGACTCGTTTTCGCGGCACTAGATATCAAGCTAATTTCATTCCAAGGCGGCGGCCAAAGCAATCCAATATTACGCCTTAAAAAGAAGTATCCTGCATTCGTTTGGCTAGGTATCCATCCTATTGACTGCAAAGGGGTCAAACTAAAGTTGGCGCGAGCCCGTTTTCAGCGTGCCGAGTACCGGGTGTGGAGAATCTACTCCTGTCGGTGCGCTCAGCCGACTACGCGGGGCAAGAACTCTATACTTCGACATAGGTCGTGAGCTACTCGAATCACACCTCCATATCCAACGCTTCTGTTTCGGCAGTGTGGCACGCAGCGGCTTCCCTTTTAGCTTGTTTTGCTTTTCTCGCTGATGTCTGCGATAGCTGCGATTCTATTCTATTCGCTCCTTCTTTGTTCCCAATTAATCGCTGCGAGAGCTCGCCGTGCCGGCCGGCCGCGCTCACTCTGAACAGCTTCCTAATACACCAGCTCAGCCGGATTAAGTGGACGCGCCAGCTGTCACTACGGGCGACAGCAAAGGAAATCTTAGTGCAGAGCGCGCAAGCAGCTGGAATGCCATGACCGCCATTTAAAAAAAATATTTCAAGTTGATAGTACTGGGGAGGTAAGATTCCGAGTACTTCACTACCTATGCCGAAGTATGGAGCTCTTGCCCCGCAGTTGGCTGGGCGCGCCGGCAGGGATAGATTATCCAAAGCTCTAGCATTTCAACGTTCAATTTCAACTACGAGCGTGCATATTGCAGGTACTTATGCAAATTATCTTCACCTCCTCCTTTTCTGACACCCATCAATACTGTACCCTCGTTGCACGCCAATTTATACATCGCGAGTGACTTCATGTACATGTGCCGGCAGTTACTGTGACTTAAGGACTAATTAAATAACTTCTCTTGCTGACTACAGAGGTTGATTATCATTTTATTTTATTTTATTTTTTATGATTTTATTATTGGCTTCAAAATGTAGATGCGTTGGCAAATCGGGAGCCCTGCCAGGCTGTAGTGCTCTCTCGAGAGAGAGTGGCTCAGAACTGGAGCTCTAGAGAGATGCATTCCGTCGCAATACTTTTGGCTCTCCTCTGAAGCGGCTGACGGCTGGCCCACTACAGAAACTGACCGTGCACCAGCTTTCGATATTGACCCTGAAGCTTTGCGTCGAAGGTCTCGCGGAGGCGGCAGGTCTCGTCGGGCACACCCCAAGCAGAACACCGAGGCCTATCCAAAATTTTATGCACCGTCCATGGAATCAGACCCCGAATCTTCGTGCACCTGCTTCGACAAACTGAAGAGGCCTCTCTGAAGCGCCGACAAATCTGCTCTTCAACAGAGGATGTGAGGTGTTGCGACCTGCTAATTGCCACCGAATGGACGCCATTTACTTTTGTTTGAGGCTTGTTCGGCACATGACAGTGATTGTCTCAGTAACAATAGCACATGCACTGACAATGCTCTGAGCTAAATAGAGCTCAAAGTTTCATGCCTGCTTCCAATTAATAATTGGGGGCCCGACAGAGGATAGCAGGTAAACGGAGGTACATTGGCAGGCAATAGTCAAACCACGATCACGATAATGCTCCAAGGCAAATACAGAAAAAGGTCACGTTTGTCAATATGAAGTCTGGTCTAAAAGTATTGGCAAGCATATTTTTCTAAGGAATGGCTAAACAAATCTCGGTCCCACACCCTATCCTGGCGTCTGGCTGCAACAAAGCTTTGCTAGTTTCTACGTCCGGGGAACTGCCGACGGGTGATGCTGGTTCGGGATCAAGCCTGCAGCCCACCTAAAGCTGAGGCAGTACAAGGCGGACTCTTCATTAGGTGGCGTGTCAAAAAGCTTGACCCAGAGGCCAATCCCGTGGCGACTCAACCAAGGGATGCTTCTTGACGGGCTTGACATTTAAAATCTCACTAAGTTCTCCCATACCATTTGTTGGACCGCTTATGATGACTAGTTAGGGTACCTGTTGTAGCAGCAGGAGCAGCAACATGACCAACAATGCAATGTAATGCATCTCAGTCCTTGACACCACAAAGACTAAGTGTGTTACACAGTTTTCTTGAGCAAACTCAAAGCCTAAGCTTTTGGTTCCCAAACAGTAGCCAACAGACTTCATCTCACCCAATGAGAAGCATAGCTGAGTCGGGAGCAGTCGAGCAAACAACAGCTGAGGTCGTCGCATATGCATCATGGAAGTTAATTCCAGTCTAGGATCTCCTGAGCAAAAGCTTCTGTCACAAAAGTCTCATTTGAGTAAAGGAATGGAAAGCAGATTTACCGTCCACATTGGACCAGAGGGTACAGGGAGGCTGAAACTGGTGCAACAGCTCTGCTACAGGGGCAAAGGTGCCAAACCATTGTGGGTCATATGGATTAGAGTAAGAATTTTGCTGTATGTCCTTTGATCGACCGGGAGCTATCGAAGCTTCTTCAGCAAGGGACATGCAAGGCCGACTCACTGATTTGCCGAGCAACTTTGCAGCCACATTCCTCACCAGCTACTGAGGCTGAATAGCTTTCTGCAGAAGCATAGGCAAAACTGATTTACAGCAGCCAAGACGAGCCACATAAAGGACAGAAACCACAGATCCAGAATGATCTAGACGAGCAGCACGAGAGGGAGTCGCTAGATGCATTTTTAGGCGAACGTTTTGCACCAGCAGCTGCAGGCGTTCAATTTTCATGGAAGAATCAGGTGCGTCATCAAAAGTATCACTTGAATTTCGGAGAAAATTAAGCACTGTTGAATTCAGTCAATACGGATAATGAAAATCTTACACTTGCAATAACTTTGTTCTGCTGAAATAACAGAACAGCTCACTCAGATGCCAGTTTTCACGGTCTTTGTTCAACCGATTAAATATTATCATAGCAAAAAAGCATAAGCTAGCCTTGGTAAAAATAGAGAGGTTGAAAGTGGCATAAAGGAAGAGAAACTGACACTGAGACTACTTACAGACAGCTACGATTCTTACATACGATTCTTTGTGCAGGACACAGCATATTGCTATATAAGCTGCTGAAACAACCACAGCGATGCATTATATATATATATATATATATATATATATATATATATATATATATATATATATATATATATATATATATATATATATATATATATATATATATATATATATATATATATATATATATATAATTCATTTGAATTGCGCCCTAAGAGATTACATCTCTATTCAGGCGCTTCACGTAATAATAATACTCGTGATAAAGCAACCTCAGAGAACTCAATCGATTTCTAGGCGCTTTACATTTGATGTAAATGAAACACGATTGAATGGTGAGTGGTATTTTGCTTGGTAAACAACATGAATAACACGGTAAGGGGTGACAAGCACAGGGTCAGCATGCAAGTGTGGTTAGTGGCTTGAAGTGTCAGCACCCACAAGCACATAAAGGACGAACCGTAAGGACCCACTAAATGCTGTCGTAAACTGGTGCATTTTTAGATTTTTAAAATGTGGTCAAGTCAGGGATGTCGTGACGCAGGTCGGAAGTGAGTTCCAGGCTTTGGGAGCATACGAACTAAATGCACGGTCTCCAAAGGATTTGAGGTTTGTACGAGGTATGGGCAAACAGTCGAGTTTCCGAAAAGAGGTTGGTACGATGCTGGGCCTGGTGGGGGAGTAGATCTGAGAGATAGGCTGGAGCCAAAGAAGGGAGAGACCTGAAAGTAAGCAACAAAACCTTTAACTCGATGCGTTGCTTGACTGGGAGCCAGAGAAGGTCAACAAGAAGTGGTGTGATGTGGCAACTGGGACACTCACGACAGACAAACCTAGCTGCAGTTTTGCACCAGCTGTAAGCACCTGATTGCACATGCCGGTAGTCCATCAAGCAGTGAGTTACAGAGTCAAGACGGGATGTCACAAATGCATGGACCAACTTTGATGTGGTATCCCTATCTAAACAAGCCCGAATTTTAGCAAAGTTATGTAGCTGAAAGTAGGCAGACTTGATTGTGGAGCCGATGTGGTCGCCTAACGAAAGGTCACTTTGGAATATGACACCCAGAGTTCGTGCAGATTCAAAGGAGATACGCTGGCAGAGCCGATTTTGTGCATTAGCCATTCTAATTTCTGAATCACACTTGGTTTAGCCATAACTAGTAAGTTAGTTGTATCATCATTCAATTTAAGAAAACTTGCTGCCATCCATGTGCGGATGTCATCAACACATGCATCAAGGGAGTTGAGAGAATCCGAGGTGCTCGAAGGCTGGAGGGGATCAAAGCCAAGGTATAACTTGAGTGTCGCCCGCATAGAAGTGAAAGCCTAGATTGTGCTTGACAATCACATGGGCAAGAGGGAGAGTATGAACATGAGAAGAATCGGACGGAACACGGAGCCCTGAGGTACTCCATATGTCAGAGGTACATCGGGTGATCTTTGTCCATTCACATCAATACTCTGGAGTCTCCCACTGAGATAGGACCTGAACCATTGTAGGGAAGTGCCAGTGATGCCCAGGCGAGATGGGGCCCATGACCTCTGCAAGACCTTGGTCAGATCGATCACCTTAACCACTGGACCAAACCAGCACGGCATTCAGCAACATACATGCCTGCATTCGGTATTGCCATTGACCATACAATTTACAAGATTTGGGAACAATCATATGCTTACTGCTGGCTGTTTCCTTTCACGTTGTCAAGGACGTCAGATTGCTGCCATAAAAAAGTTTGGCTAATTCAACAGCCTCGTTTATACACACCTATATACCTCGTTTATACAGTCTATATACCTCGTTTATACAGCCACAGAAGAGCCCTAGGCAATCACCACTGCTTCCTGGGGGGGGGGGGGGAAATAAAGGATCCCCTGTTGGAGGTCTCAAACCCACGACCTGGGTCGAGAAGAGCGACTACCTTAACCATGGGCTAACGTCATGGGACAAAAGATATGCAGAGCAACGTTTAATGGTACATGATTTGGATACCATGCCCACACATGCATATATCGTTGTAGCAGATGCTGCTAGCAAAGTGTGGCAGCTTCAAGCACAATGCTTTCAGATAATGCAGATGTGAATGAAGGCATTGAGCCCATGCTAGAGTAAATAATTATGACAGCTAATGCTAACAAAGCATGATAGCTTAAATGGCAATAGGTTCCCAAACGCTTACAGTGTCAGACTCAATACTTCCTTGCAAGCTCAAAGAGCTTGCAAGGAAGTATTGAGAGCTATACTTAACAAACAACCGCCCTCACGAGTTAACCTGGGAATATATACCCAACAACTCGCCACCTGCACCAATTCATTCGCTAGCTGGACAAACAACCCCTATTGGGTGCCGCGACATCCTCATTGTCTTATCACGGTTGCGGAAGATGCAGTAAACCAGTCAGAAATCACCTTTAAAAAACTTTCCAGAATTGTAGAGCCCTAAAATGCGCAGCTAAACTTATGTACAAATACAATCGAGGATCGGTACATGCTTTCTAGTACTTATCCTTTAATTACTAGTGCCCAGATTTTTTAGAACTAAGCCTATCTCAAGACTCGATTCGTCCTTCATGTGCTTATATGCACGCTGCCACTGAGCATGCTGCCACTGACCACATTTGCATTCTGACCCTGTGCATGTCACCCCTAACCATGTTATTCATGTTGCTTATCAAGCATATTACTCACCATTCAATCGCGTTTCCCTTTGTAGCAAATGTAAAGCGCCTAGAAAGAGATTGAGTTCCCTGAGGGCGCTTTATCAAGTGCCTAATTATTATTATTAAGTAAGCAGCTATGGTTTTTCACTGACCTTGAATACTGACTACCTTAAATAGTCGATATACAGTTGCCCCATCCCGACTGACAGAAAACGATGACATTACTTGACTCTCAATTCAGGAAACCTAAATGTCATGGTCACTCTTTTGAGTGAATCTATTCCTAACCATTCTGAACGTTTAGTTGGTAAGACAAGAGGTATCACTGAAAGTATGCAGGCTGTAGTATGCATAGCCTCCGAGGCTGCTGCCTCAGCAGCCACTGTTAGAGAGTAAGCACGACAAAGAAGCATGTCAGCTTAGAGCGGTCGAAGAGCTTCAGAGTGGTCGAAGCAGAGCTCGTGTCATCGCAGCCACAGCTTGCTGCTGCGCTCGAGAATGGTAATCTGAGGTAATCGAGAGGCATTTGACCAGGCACCTCGGCCAGCGGCTTGCCAAGTTAATGAGCAAGTTGACACGTATAGGCAAACCAGAAAGACATTCTGTTGAGAAAATCTCAAAAGGTATACAATCTAACGGCATGCAGTTTTGCAAAGCGTCTCATAAATTTTGAGTCAACACATTCACCACAGTGAGCCGGCTGAAAAATCTGCTAAAACCAACTAAGTAAATGTTTGCTTTAAAGCAACAACTTTATTGGATAACTTAATGCTAAGCACGTGCTCTTTTGTGCTTCAACATGACAAGGTCGTAAGGCAGCAAGTTCCATTTAGGCAAGTCCATTCCGACTCGCACTCTAGAGTTTTAGCTTTGTCCGACGCCAGTGCCTCCTCTTTGCATTATACCTGCAAAGAATTTTTATAACTAGTGAGTCCAAACATTTCAATTTGGGTACAAACACAAAAGTGCAGCTCAGCAGTAGAAACCGGCACAACACCAGCATATATGTACAGGGTTTGCAAGGACTACACTATAGCTTGGCACACAGCAAACGCAAGTTCAGCTATGCCAACAAAGATTAATCCAATCGCCAAATCAAGATGGGAACAAAGCTCATTACATGAAGCCAGAGCTACAAGATGAAGGTCGCTATCTTTTTCCAATGCTCAAGATGGGGTCTATGAGTGCAGCCAACAGAGGCTCTGCACAACAGCATATTAGTGGGCACAAACTGGCCGACTGGGCACTAACAGACAATATTGACAGCCAATCAACAAGCAACCGTATTACCTAATCTTGTTGCCAGTTTTCATACGGGTCCACTGTGGCACAGGCCGATTTTTCTTCTGGAACTTGGCCAGCTTCAACTTGATTCTCAAGGTCTTGTGGGCAGACTGACAAAGAACATAGTGAAGGACTTAGCTTGCAAGGCAGCAAACCCATAAAGCTGCAAACGAACATGCACACAGCAGTCAATTCCAGAGCTGGAGTATATTTCTATTTAATTACCTAATATCGCATGGCTGGGCATAGACTATGCTGCTGGCAGTCATTCAATGCACGAAGTCCTTTATTGCTGAGCAAAGCAGATGAGTCATTTTAGACTTGGGAAGACTCATGCATCTATATATAAAGCAAAACCTGGACACCTAGTTAACAACGACTTATAAATAGTCCTGAACACTAAATATGCAAATGAAATCGTTCATCACACGAGTGGATTACTATCATTGCAGGATTGCCACAAAATGCGTTCAAATTCGACAAGCACTAATCATGGTAACTCCAATCGTTGTACATTTAAAGCTATTGAGTCATGCAGCTGTCCATTGAGGCAGTGGCAATCGCTGCAACAAAAACCTGTACTAACATTGGTTTGTGAATTAAAATGCACACCTGCTTTCAGTCACAGCTGGACTCTCGACGCAATTAGAAGTTACCTCCGTCTCCTGTAATTTCATGCAAACTTGTTGCTTATTAATTTGCAAGCTACTCTTTGCGACAAGCTCATCAATACTTCTGCGACTACCTTAATACAAACTGGCTCTTGGGCTTTGCTGCAATTCAGATTAAGTTAAGGCCGGCTGATTCAACAGCCTATTCAATGTATATAGGCCGTTGCACAGCTTTGCTGGCAACTACCCAGTTTGCATCAGGCTATAAATGGTTGCTTGCTGCATGTCTAGAGATGGTTGCTTGCTGCATGTCTAGAGCCACGGAACCCGGGTATATTTGAATGATCAATATTGCAAGCACCCCACAGCTAGGCTGTGGCCGAGGGGGCGATCAAACACGAAGACAATCACATTGGAAAGCACTTGTGCCTATGCAGATTCAACTTGCAAAGGAGGCAATGAAAATGCTACTATTTGTAGGTCCACAGATGCTGCATTTAATTTTCAACCGGTTTTATTGGATCTCGAGTGTTAAACCCTAATTTGTGGGTATCCGGTATGCCGAGCTCATAAAATTGTTTGCCAACGTCGGCCCCAAGCCACATAGAAGCACCACCGCATGCCTAATGTCAATAATCAACCCAACATCTTTACAGCTCACTAAGGTTAGGCATAATAATAAGAACCTTATACATAATCCACAGAAAACATTATTCCTAGGAAATTTTCAAATGTAGTTTCATAAACTAGTCGTAGACTGTGCTAGACCACGATCAAAGTAAAGGGGCAGCTAAAGCTTGATTCAAGGGCGGTTATCTCGTTTCAAACGAGCAGCCGCTGGAGCGCGGGACCCGGGGTCGAGCAATTACGTGATTAGCTACTTGCTGCAAGCTATTTCGTGCATGCAATTTTCAAATGCTGGGACGCACCGCCGCAATCGAGGTCTAGATGGCAAGGGGTAATGAAATGCAGCTCCAGCGTGGGAACGTAGTAACGCCGACGGAAGAGGGCCACTGACTTGCAGCGCGCAACATCTAAGCATACCAGCACATATCAAAGTGCACAGGTGAATATGCCAGTACGTTAGCTACCACATATACTACTGACGAAAACAGGGGCAACGAACGCAGCGAAGAATTAGACAAGAAGCACGCACCATGTTCGGAGTACTCCAATATGTCGGCCGGAAAGGACCAGCCGATGCGACCTGCGACGTAGCTTTAATTAGTCAGGTTCACTTAAAAACTTCTAAAATAGCTACATATTTTAGTCTATTTTATTATAAAAAACTTTAACAAATTAAATTCTGATATTGCAGAACTTTTACGAGGTCCCTTATCAGGGTCACCCCCTAGCAGATGCTGCTCCTAAGGGATCCTTTGGCTGCAGCTGAGTGCCTGCTTCATGCGCTGGTGCGAGAATGGTAACCATGGTTAAGAATATCTCCGTCTCTGAAACCGTACCATATGGTATAGAGCAATGCATTTTATAAGGGAGCCATAGATTTCCTGAGACCTGGAAATGACAAGCCGCCGGTAGGCACGACTTAGGAACCCATGCCTCTCAGGAATGCTGACGCTCCGGGTGCAGAGCAACGCAAGTTTGAAGCGGTAAATGAAGCGGTGTATGCTCACTGGCATTGTATTGCATGTGCTACGTGTCTAGTTACCGGTTGCGCTCTGACGTACCTTCCGATCTCGTTGCTGGCGACTCGCCGGGCCCACTGCATTTATCAAATATCAAGGGCGAGTTTTATTTCGGGAACGGATAAAGCGTGCTTTGCTTCACTCCGCTATTTTCGTTCAGTTGCTTCTTGTACTGTCTCTTCTAGAGCTTCAGCATCACCCGGTGTTTCTCGGCTATGCTCGAATGTTCAACGTTGCTGTGCGCAAGAAATACTTGGGCCCGCCAAAGAGCGTTGTTTACTCATCGCTCTCCACTGAGGGCTTTCCCAAATAACGCATTATTCAGGGCGCATAATGAACGTTATGTTTATATTTACTTAAGCTCTAAGCATTAGGGCTGAAAATAGATGCGCCTGCTACCAACATGAACTGCTCCGGAACCGTACCCCTTGATTGCCTACCAGCGCTCCCTTACGTGCGAGCTAGAATTGCGAGTGCATTCTGTTGTATTTCAGAACCTATACGAAAGCTTTATGAAAAAGCATTTGTCACATTATGGATACTATACAGGTTAGTAATACAAGAGGCGCCGACCTGCGAATACGCTGCTCCAGCAGGACAACTGCAAGCAAAAGTCTCACCGATTAACGGCTACAACTGAGCGCTAACCGTATAGCTTTAGGCAAGGTTACGAACGACTGTAAACATTCATCTTATCAATGTGTGCTTAGGACTGGGTCGTCTGAACCTCCTATGTATGCAGGCCTGCAAATATGAACAAATCAGACTGGCGCAACCTTGATAATCTATAAATCACGCTTGGAAATGTGCACAAGCTAAATTTAAACGTCATTATCGCATTTCAGTCAGTGATAATGTCTGGTCGTCTCCGAATGTTCCTGGAAGTTGCTTTTAGGTCAGATAAATCTGTCTTTAGTTGTACTTTTCTTGTTCCATTCCTTCCGATCGAGTTGCTATTCCCACAGCGAAATTCCTATTCCATCAGGATTTACTTATTCATAACTTCACCAGTACATGCGTGTCATACAAACTCCCCAGACCTTCCCATGTACTGACCGTCTGCTTATTTTAATATTGCTAGGTTATGCTTCTAACAAACCTCAAATCCTGTGGAGACTGTGTCTTCAATTCCTGTACTACCGAGCCTGGAACTCGCACTCCTGACTGACGTAGTAACATCTCCTGACTTGGCGGTGCTTAAAAAGAAGCTGAAAGCACTTGTGTTCTTTACTACCTTTGCTCCCGTGCACGTGAATTTCTCTTTGTTTGCTTGTGCGTGCTGATGTTGTCCATCTTTTCTCTAATATATCGAGCTTCCTCGTTTCCAGCACACGTGAAGTGCCTAGAAAAAATGTAGTTCACTTAGGGTGATATATAAAGGATTTACACTGTCCTTATTATTATTTCCAGCCTCCCAGCACCTCATATTCTTTCAATTTCCTCAAAGCTTGTGCTGTCGACATTCGTACTTGAGAAACAGCTAAATGTCCGTGAAATGAATGACGATGAAACCTATCTAATAGATGCACCCAAATCTAGTGTGGCTCAGAATCCCCGAAATCCTTACCCTCCAAATTGGCAGTGCCCCGTAGCCTGTGTGCTTAACCTGTAAAAGCCGCTGGCTACCAAATCGCTTGCCAGCTGTGAGGCCAATTCCTTGAGTTCGGACAGCCAGAAGGCACATCGGTCTTGTTGTGGTGGACACACCCGAAGGCACATCGGTCTTGTGGCAGACAAAGAACACTTCCCTTCCTTCACTTGTGTTAAGCAGACGCACTGCTGTTGGGCCTGATCGGACCTGTTCTCTCTATGTCTGCCCGTCTCCTACTATGGTGGCTGAATAAGTATCACACCCTGGCTGCTTTGTTAACATCCTTTAACGAACTCAAATGCCGACAAACCTTTTAGGCTGTTCCAAAATCGTTTTTTGCTAGATCCCATCACATCCACTGTCAAGTCAGCATACATTTACCTTGATTATGCTTCAAATATTCGGATGTTATTGGATAAAGGTCCTAGGCAAATTTAGTACATGCATTTGTGATATCCTATAAAGACATGTGCAATTCTCTACTCGAAGAAAATAAACACTTGCATGCGATGCCAAGCTGGGCAACTGGGTTTTTCTGTTAGAACTATTATTACTTGTTACATTATATTGCCTCACTTCAACGTACACTAGCTCCACAGCAAACAGAAGATCGTCAGGGTGTTATCATTTGCTTTTAGATCTGCCCACTCCCTTGCTCCTGCTTATCTGCACTAACTGAGATACTCACTTCTCCGACTTATCTATGGCCTATGCCTCAACGCGTCCTTTATTAGTTATGTTTACTTTCATTCACTTTGTTTTCAGCCCGTGGGAAAGAGATTTAGTTCCAAAAAAGCACTATAATCATGATGATGAAGATAATTATGATGATTGGTTGTACTATTGTCAGAGGCAGTTTCTCAAACATACTTATGAACTCACTATAATTTTACCGAACTTTCCTCATTCGTTGTCTTTATGGACAAGTCATGGAACAGAATTTCAAACCAAAGTACTCACGGCTTGAATGGTGTGGTTTTTTTGTAGGAAGAAATGGTTCTTACCGACCCAGAGTTACATTAGATGGTTGGAGTTTAGGGGACGATCAGAAACTACAGTCCGAGTCAGATGAATCCATAAGGGATGAAGGCAAGTTAATGTTTATAGTTTCATACATTGTAGTAGGCTCAGCTCTCGACAATGGTGCATGTCCTAATTCCTTTTTAGTGTCGATGTATTTGGGGTACATGGTACTACGCCAATCGTACTGACAGTTTTGTTGCTAGTTTTTCTTTGCATAATGCAATCCGTTATTGTATTTTTTGTTACAAAAGGTTTTTCATCATACTTCTGTAGTACCCCACGACATCTCGCTTTTAAAATGGTTTGTCATTGGAACTCCGTTACCTGTCCTTAGAAATAGGTTAAATGAGAAATATTTCTTTAAGAAGATTCCCAATCAAATTAGCAGCTTTGGTGGAGAGAGCAGACTGCCCTGCATAATACGCAGCCAACAAGCGGCTATTATTTTGTAGCAGTGTAGAAGCTGACGGGTAGGACAATTTCTTTGAATTTTTTGAATAACAAATATCCATAATGCTTAGATATCATGCTCACAGCACCTTGCAAGGTTGGCCTTATTAATCGCTACAGACGACTTATCAGTCTCAGCCTCGCTGATCACCGTCATGAGGATATTTCATTGACGTAGGCTTCGCGATAAAATTGCCATGATTTAAAATTTATTAACATGCCACAGAACTTGGTTACAGAAATCCAAATACTGAAATTTATTAAGACACGGGGCTATTTGTGGATATTTAGGTCGTATCTACTGTGTTCCTGCAATCATATCCCCAAATTAAACCAGGTCGATTTGGCACATATATTTTCATAATTCAAAATTGCCCATTTTCCTCTTGGTTTTTTTATATTTTCATTTTCATTTTCCTCTTTGATCTTCCAATTTCTTAAGCAGCGCTGTCGGAGAGTGTAACAAACCCCAACATGTAGTGGAGCTCAGCCGCTATAGAGAAATGTTAATACTAAGTTAGCACTATCCATCTAACCCTATATTGAATTCATTCATTGTGTTCTGGATTGCCCCCCCATGAATTTCGTCTGGCATGGAGGCGAAGCAATCTCACAATGCACTGGCGTAAGTGAAGCTTGCTCACCCTTCATGTATGCAAGCCACTTTTGACCCTTTGCATCAAAGAAAAAGCATTCTTGTCTCACGCTGACCCACAAGGCCCGACACGGCTTGGCTCCTCCATACCTAGCTGAACTGCTGCACCAGTTTCAGCCTCTTCGCGCCCTCAGGTCCTGTGTGGACAATAAATTAGCTTTTCCATTCCTCTGCTTAAAGGCCATTGGCAACAGAAGCTTTAGCTCTGCAGATCCTAGGCTGTGGAACTCACTTCCACAATTCCTATGCAACGACAACTACTCTCCTGCTGCCGACCATGGCTCATCCTTTTCAGCGGTCCTGAGCTGCTACTTCTATGCTACTCACTACCTCAACTGCTCTCCTGAGTCAGCTATGCTTCTCACTTTCTCTTTGTTGCGTGAGACGAAGTCTATTGGCTACCGAATGCATACCGAAAGCCGCTTAGGCTGTAGAAAACTCTCCTGCGTAACACCCATATAGTCTTAATGACTTTGTGGAGTTACATACGGAGATACAAAAAAAGAAGCCATTTCCATCCAGTACTGGTTCAAGCTGTCTGCCCCTGCACTGGTGCAAGCTGTCTGCCACTGTGCTGGCTAAAGCCCTCTTGCCCGTGCTGGAGAGACCATAGCATTTCCTGTTCCACTTATGCTGCTGAGTTCTTTCAACTTTCTTACCTTCCATGGATAGTATATACACTGCTCAGAGGAGAGTGGGGGGGCCAATGGTTGAGCCTGAATAGCCTTTCATAATGGATCTAGTTCTGCCTGCCGTTGGACCGAGCATCATTCAGTCACAAAAAACATTGAATTTCTTAACCATTCACAGTGAAATCTCAGAAACGTTTCCTTTTTTTGGGCTGGATCATATACGATGGGTACACCGGTACTTGATTCTTGCCGGTTGGATGGAGTGCATTTTAGGTGCAGATACAAGTTAGCCCCTAACAGGCGTAAGCCAATTTGATGAAAAACCCTGTTGGCCGATAGTTCTTTGTAGATGTCTAGCAATCCGTGTACACATATTTCTTGGTCACAGCAGGTCGGTAATCAAAATCCATCACGTCTGCATTGGATTTGATCAAGTTGGAGTAATTCCAGGTTTTATCTTTTCCAGCAAAGAAGTAGCTTGAAGAACCAGGAGCAGTAAATTCTACCTAGCAGAGGACCATATGACCGATCTTTGCAACGACTCTGGTTTTCCTGTGTTCAATGAGAGTCGAGTCACAGCATGCAACTCCAGAGCATTAACCAACAGCTCTGTTGTGGAGACCTTTGAGCAGTCTCTGATAAGGGTGATGTGGGTAGGTGATCATTGACTAATAGCACTTGCTGCTCACAGTATTAAGACCCTATGATTAAGCTTGCTATTAAAAGTGATGTCGAGATACTGAACAAGATATTAAAGTTATTTCATAGAGCTTCCTTTCATATTCTCCTCAAGACTGATCCTTGTGGTAATCTGAAAGAAAGTAAGGTGTATCTGGAGTGCATTTGGTATAAGATGTCCTGCTGTATTTCACGGTCCACAGTACGATAGCGTGGTTCACAGTGCCTTGATAGCTTCTTGGAAGCATACCCTTACTTTTTGCATGATCTTGTTCAGCACTGAATGGTGAGTATTAATTGTACACCCAATAACACGTTTAATTTCGGTTCGGTGGTCATAACAAGTAGTTACATATACATCCATACACCACATCAGATAGTCTGCAAGTGCTTATGAGCCCGCATTGTGCTGGCACCACATAACAAGGCATGTTAATGCAGCCTGCTTAGGCTAGTCACTAGAAAAGACATCACTGTTGCTTACTTGTGAGCTTCAGAGGTTCTAGCCTAGTAGGCAATGGTGTGGATACATATACTGTAAGTACGACCAGCATGTATGCATAGAAACAGCAAAGATACGGCATAAGATAGTACTAGCAGATACGATCATTTTATAACTCTCGAATGACAAGAACGTTATCAGTTTCTTGCCATTTTACCCAACTGCATGTACGCTATATGAACAGACCTGCTTTCAGGTACAGAGCAAATGCCATAAAAATGGGTGCACTACATGGATTGCATGCTTGGCTCATTGTCTGTATTGATTGAATGGCCAAGTGCTGTTCGGCGTTAATGGAAGGCACAAGTGCGAAAGGTGATATTAGTGAGACATATCGATTAAGTCTGACCTTCCCCTTGGGGTTATTTTTATTGATTTGATTCTGGCAGTCTTGAATAGTTGCAAACGTGCAAACTTGCAAACAGAGCAACTGTTCTCGTGATGCAAAAGACTGTTCAGTAGTGGGTGAGCCTAACAAATTCTAGCTTAGTTGTATACATTCAGCTATCAACGTGTGACAGTGGCGATTTCAAGTCTGCACACATGATCAAGTTAATTTAAGCTGCAGAAAGTGCCTAGATTTTTTTGTATCTCTCTTTATGTATAGCATCAAGTATTTCTGGTCCTCTGTAATGTGCAATATCTCTTTTTATTTCTAATACCTTTTCTAGAGGCAGATTCTGCATATGCCGCAGTTTGCACCTTCTCTGGATCAGTGTCCGTTTTGATAGCTGCTTAGTTGATGCTATTGGAAGAGATATGTGCCTTCGATATGCACTATATTATTTAGTATGATGAAATGTGGAACTTATTTTTACGTCAAAAATTAGGCAAAATCTAACATGCAGAGAAATCATGCTGCCTACTGAAGCAACTATCTCTAGAGGGAGCTGTGGGCTGCTAAGCAAGTTTGAAATGCCACTAAGGAAGTATTGAACCCTTACTCTAGGACACTACATTACTCATTGCACTATACGCTGAGACATGGAGTAAGTGTAGTATTCGATCACAAGTCAAGCACCCTGTGAATTTTAAAGGCCCGAGGATCTGGAGTTTTACTAGAAAGCATTTCAATTTGATAGAGCTCAGAAGTAAGCCCGAGCAGTTTTGCATCCTACTGCACCGATGCAGAGAAAGAAGAGCATAATTCCAACAAGGGCATGCAGAAAATGCTGAAAAATACCTTTTTCGACGTTTGTGACTATAGGGATTGCACTATTCTATTCATGCTTGCATATCCGAGACACATTTCCTGCCTGACTGTGCGGACTTTTCGTGCTTGAGCTAGCTTTGTTTCAGCTGCCGTGCTTTGAAAGTCTGCTACTTCATTACTTGCACAATCACGTTTGAACTATAAATTCTGAGCATATTTATTCCATCACTTTCCTAATTTCCTAGCAACCGCCATCCTGTTCATTTCCTGGCCAAATGACCTACCTTAACTGTGGCAATATTGTTGGTATTCTTGGTGCTCTCTGAAGGATAGCTGATCAACTCTGGTGAAGGAAGAGACTGTCGAACCTATCTCTAAGGCATTCAAACCTTGAGCTGTGTCCCTAGAAGGTGACTTTTTTGGTGATGTAAGCAGCTCTTTTCTATTTTTTTGTGGTTCTGGCCCAAACCTAGCCACTAGGCCAAGTGCTGCATCTTGTTTTAAGTCTGTTTAATTCAGGACATACGGCATTGGTGTTGCTCTATTGCTATGATTATCAGCTTAAAGAAGCTTTCTCTATATAAGTATCTAGGAAAATGCATCTGCTGACAAGAATCCGACTGCAACTAATTGACTAGACGACTGCTTAGCAGGGCATTCTAGTAGGGTGTTGATTATCTCCGTCTGGACTTAGGCAACGGCTCGGCTCTAAAAAAATGCAAGTAATTTAGGTTCCCTATTTTGACTTGGACTGTTGAAATTGTAGCCGTTCATAATAATAATACATTTGTTTGGCACCCTCACAAAACTTAATTTCTTTCTAGACACTTTACATATGCTGTAAAGGAAGCATGGTCACATGGTTAGTGGTAGCATGCACAATGTCAACAAGAAAAACATGGTTAGAGGTGCTATGCACATGGTCAGCATGCAAATATGGTTAGTGGCAGTGTGCACAGTGCCAGCACGCATAAGTACACACATGGCGAATTACACGGATCTACTAAATTCTGGGATGAACACAGGCGTTTTTAAATTTTTTGTAAACGCCCTCATGTCAGGGTTGTCGTGATGTCAGTCGGAGTGAGTTCCAGGCTTTGGGACTAGACCAACTAAAGGCATGGACTCCAAAGGATTTAAGGTTCCTACGAAGTGTAGCTAAACGATTTGATCCAGAAAAGCAGGTGATACGATGCTTCGCTTCGTTAGGTGAGGGAGAAATTCTGATAGGTTGGCTGGAGCCAGAGAATGATGGACCCAAAACTTAGTGACAGAACCTTGAAGTCGATGCACTGCTGGATTGGGAGCCAGTGTAGGTCGGCAAGAAATGGTATGATATAGCCACTGCTGTGACATTAAGAACTCAATTGCTCATTATCTGTGAAGGGCAATCCATCCGATGTTGTAGCAGCAGTCAGCTCAGATAACGGCAGCTTGCTCGTGAGAGAATAATTGATAGGATTTTGTCCAATGACAGGTCATCCTATTGTGCTTGACCTTAGTCCAATAATTGCCCATTGTGCGTGCTTTTCGGGCAGCTGTGCACTCACAATGATCAATCTGTCGGAGGCTCAGCGTGCAATATGATAGCTCGGGATGAGTTTCATTCTTAGCTGTCTGGTACTAGCTCGGAATTTGACTCGAAAATGCTGGAGGCTGAAGCTGCGAAGATGCTTTCTGATTTCCTCAGGGACACATTCACAGGTGGGTAGATCGGTTGTTGCTAGCTGCCGATATCAACAAATTAAGCGAAATGTAGGTGGTGTCCACTCCTAGCGTACATCGGTGGGCGTTCTAGGCTAAACGGTTGTGGGTATTGTTATTCTAAAAGTGCTGAACCCACAGGCACGACCAGCGATTGCGGTGAGCCAGAGGTGCCCCTGCTCTCCAGCAAACCCAAACGCCAGGTCTGTCATATCTGCCAGGATTGCTTTAAACCAGCATTGCAACCGTCAGATTTTTTCGGAGGCTCTGCCGTGTCCCACGTTTGCTTAAGTATAATTTCTGCAGGGTGCAGCAGGATGGCACTAAAAGCTAGTTAGTAACTGGTGATTAGCTGGCCCCCTGCCGCCCTCAGGTTTTCGCTAGACAAGAGTGTGAGACAGCTCCGAGTGAAAGTGCTCCGAAGGAGAGCGCTGCCTAGCCGGGATGGCACACTAGGTAAGGCGGTTACTTTCATGACCTCGGTCCCGAGGTCGCGGGTTCGATTCCTGCGGTGGGCGATCCTTTATCGCCACCGCGAGCGGTGGTGATAGCCGTAAAGGCACTTCTGTCGCTATACAAAAAGAGGCTGTTTAATCAGCTAGGATTTTTTTTTTAGACAAGCTTCATCAATTGGTGCTGCTGTCTCGGTACGGCTTGCAGGCACACAGCCCTACTCGTTTAAAGAAGGTTAGCTAGGTTGTGATGTTCAGTAAATAGCATAGTGTGTGACGCTATGCGCATGATTAGTTCTGTGAGTGTCACAGCAAAGTGACTACCCCTAAAAAGATCCCACAAATGTGTGGCATTAGTCAAGGATTTACTAGCAAGCATTGAAAGCATTATAAGGTGAGCAAACATTTAGAGCAACAGTGGTTCTGATGCTCGGTCTCTGTGCACGTGTCCCTCGCCACATTACCAGCAGACATTTTGTTAGTCCTCTACAGTATATATTAGGAGCTTGAGATTAGTTGAACAGTTTTCATTCCTTGGCCTTTATCGTAGCAGTTGAAGTGAGCCGTGGTGGTTGCAAAAGTGAAACTGTGATCTAGAACAGAGGCTTTCCAAGCCGCTGCATGGGACGTAGAGGAGACTGCATGCGACGTAGTCTCAGACCTGCCATCCTAATCCAGCCCTTGGCTCTAAGCCTAGGGGTAAAGTGCTCGAATTTCACAACTTGGGTCATTGGTTCGAGTCCTGCAGTAGAAATCCCTTATTACATGCTGCCAGCTATATGATATCAGCAAAAACTCGTCTGTTGCTATTAAATTGAGGTTATCGGCTAATTTTTAATATACTTTTTTCTAGTCCAACTAGATTTATCGACAGAATTCATTTCTATAAATTACTAATACTCCTCTGAGCCAAATGAGCATTATCGTGATCTGTGATTAGTATCTTACTAGAGTTGAAGTTTTCCCTTTCAGACAGATCCCAAACCGTTTGCAATGATGTTTGGCTATTTTCACTCTGGCTTTGCACACTTTTAATTAAAAAAAATCAGTAATAGCTTAATGTATCTCCCCAATTATGTCATACTATTTGACTAGGTGATCTAGGAAAATGACATAATTTCCAGCCTCACCGGAACCACACTAAGTTCTCCTTTTGTTCAAACTTCCAGAAGTGATTACTGCCAATGTTAAAACAAAATGTGGGCACTTAGCAAGTTCTGGGTTGTTACCATTCTTCTTAAAATGGAACATTGACAAAATAGTGAATTTTTATTTACAAATAAGGGGTGACCTACTGCAATAGGATTTACCATTTTACCTATGCTATCCTGCTTAGATTTTCGCCATTCTGACAGGCAACATAGCCAACTGTTTTATTGTAAGTTTTTTAGAGTCAACCCTCAATATAGCCTCAAAATAGCTGCTTAATCAGATAAATTTGGTAACTGTAACCACTCGTAAATATATATGGTAGTTTCTTCCTGAACTAGCCAAAATGTGCTCTTTCACTTGCAAAACCTGCCACGGTCGTGTCACCTCTATAACCAATTTAATTGTTACGAGCAGCTCACTGCCTGTGGACTGCTTCACTGAGTCATAGTGATTCCGTCACGGTAGACAATGCTGTGCCATCTAGCCACTTGACGGAAGTTCGCCATCTTGCCTAGTGAGGCAAGTGCACCATCTTACGGCATGACGGACTTTCTCACTTTCAGCCTCTTTGTATCAGCTCCTTTGCATGACAAAATTGTGGTGTGGTTGTCCATCCTGTTGGAAGTGTATGTGGAGTAAAGGTGAACAGTGTGGCCAAGTATGCGAATTATTAACATTCGGGATACTCGCGTGGTGTCGTTATGTATGTAAGAAAAGGACTCCTCCAAGGACTTGGCCATCCTTAGAAGTCGTATTGATGCTCTTGGAAAGCAAGCCAGGATCATAACACTGTACACCAGCTGCTACTTTACAGGCATGCCCCGTTGAATGTGCTCGACAAACCCATTTTCTGTGACCTTATTGTTGCGGGAAGCTGAAACCAAAACTGGAATTGAGTTTGACTATGTAGAGAGACTGGTTATACATGCGAGACTTGGCTCCCAACAATTGTGTTGTCCTTTAATTCAAATGTCAACTGAGCCCCCCCCAAGCATTTGGTTACCAAAGTGAAGTCGAAGCAATGCAAGGCTGGTATACACAATGCAGGCAGGAGAAAGTGTATTGCTGTCGTATTCAGCTAAGTATACTGCTGTCGTATTCAGCATCTCTTAGTACAAACATTGTTCTCTGTAAAATTTAAAAATAAATTGCTGCTTCCTGCCGAAAACTATGCCACAAATCCTCGGCTACCTTGCTGTTTTTAGTGTCAAAGGCCCAAGGCCAACAGAAGCTGTCATGTCCCTTAGGCCACAGAATCTGAGATTGAGCCTTTAGCTAATCGTCCTATCAAGGGTGCTGGCCGATGACCACAAAGGAGTCGGAAGCATGCCAGGCTGCTAGGTTTTTTGTTCAGCTTAGTGTTCATGGGTTCATGGCCATTCTATGGCACTTTGATGTCATCTTGTGGACGAGTTTCAGAATTATGGCCTTTGATTTGGGTGGCTGCCATGTGACAGCACTTTATGCACTCAGTGTTCTTTGATGTGTATTGATGGCTGAGTCATTTGAAAAAGGAAAAGGATATGAGGGCCTGTGAGGGGAGTGCTTTCAGAGCTCACTGCGAAAGCAGGAGGCACTGGCCCCTGTTAGGGCTTAAGAAGATACATACACCACGTTGAGGCCTGGTGGTGTAGAGAGGCCTCGTCGTGTCATGTAGCAGCCTTGATGGCGCAGCTGAGAAACATATACCGTCGTGGGCTGTTGTGGTCGTATTCCTGTCTCCGGAGAGTTACGACCGGCGATATTCGTCTTAAACTCTGCATACCCTTCTATTTACACCTGAGTGTGCACTCAAGCATTAGCTCGTGCTTCTTGGGCTCGCACCCACAAGCACACTCGTGCTCAAGAAGATGTTCGTGCTCTGAAATTGTTAAAGCATGAAAGGCATTTATGCTGCCATCAACCCGAAGTGGGTTCACAGCAGTGCTCATAGTCAGCAGTGCTCGGGAATCCGTCTTGAAGGGTTTTCCAGGAAGTTGCTCTTTAGTGTTATTGCTCTCTATACTCGAAGTTCTTGGTTAATTTATTGCCAAGCAAATAGCAGAGCACTTATACCCGACCTTCTAAAAAATATCTGGCAGCTTGTTTTCCTGGCCACACTGGATTAGTATGCAACACATTTTGAATTTGATTTAGCCTTGAACATAACTTCTGGTATCTAAGTTGATTGTAATTACTATTTGTCTTTTAGCTTTAGTTTCAACTTCCATTCATAGAAGAAACCGAACTAGTTGTCATGAGGCTTTTCTCAGCGAGTTGATGCCTATTCAGAATGAGTTTGCTGTCATCGCTGTTACCTAGGAGGTATACTAAACTAAAATGCATGTAGTCATTGCAATGTGGGGCCTATTCGTTGTTTTGAGTTTCTCTCTAGCCTAGTTGACTAGGGCTAGCACTGAGCTGACTATCAGACCCGACGATGGCTGGATATATTTGTCACCTGGGGTAGGATGCTGTTTTATCTTAAGCTTCATGATTTCCACATTGCTTGCTTTCTGTAAACACATACGCCTTTTTACTATCGTCTAAAGGGTTTATTTCTCCCACGGCACTATATAATTCTTTATAATTATTATTATTAAATTGCAACACATACTTTCTTCTGTCGCCTGCTTTTGTCATCGAGATCTCTCTCCAGCTTATCTTGTCCATATAGCCTATTTGCAGTGCCCAACACATTTTGAAGTCCGGGGGTTTCCGAGTCTGCTTTTTGTCCAAGTTTACGAAGTTTACTTTTGAACTAGGGTGATCCTTGGTGACTTTATTAGACAAACATTTCTGTTGTTTAGGGTGTGTTACAAAAGCATTACTAAGAATCTTAAACTAAGTACCTGCCTTCATCAACAACAAAATATTAAGTAATAAAATCAGGATCTACATACCATCATTGCAGCTGTTAGTGGAGCTGCAGCAGTGATGTAGTGGGTAACATGTGCTGTGGTCACACTCCACTAAATTGTTGCACTTGCATGTATTTGCTCCCTGCAGAGGCTCTTGGACTGCAGTGCATTCGGCTAACAAGCTCAGGAAATAACCGTGGGCCTCACAATGCTGAGGAATCAATGAGATGACAATCGAGCTGTAGAGTAGATTTGGTATGGTTTTATCTCTTGAAGGGGATACGTCCGGGTAGCCGTACAGTAAATTAAGGTCGGTCGATACAACAGTCTAAATTGTATACTAGCCAAAGAACCTTTCAGGCTAACTACCTCTGCTTGCAATGGGCACTAAATGATTGCCTCTGGCTGGACTTGATTCTGTCATCTGGGTAATAAAGTCAGGTCACATCTCTGAGTGGTTATTAATGATGCAATGCAGTAGTCACTCAAGCTTCACTTCCTGAGTTTTCGAAGTGCTTACTGCACAACCTAGTACTCGTGGAAATCTCGTAGTTTTTATGGAAATGCACCGTGACCTTATGTTGGTAGACAATGACATGGAGAAAATCCGGACAACGCAATTGGTGGTCAGCTTGGAGTCAGGACGGTTGGTGAGTTTGGCTCACCGCTTTCTTTCTGACTATAATGTGGCACAGCAAGCTCTCTGTAAGTGTCAGTGTATGGGGTCTAAAAGCAGTAAGGATTTGATGTAGTTCACTATTACAGATTCCACGCTTGAAAGAGCCTCGGCATCTTTTCCGTACTGTTGATGGTTCGTGTGCACACTCTTTACAACAAAAGGCACGATGGTAAGGCTACATTCTGCATTACACAGCTGCTGCTCTGGTTAGTGAGACAGTGATCCTAAGTTGTATTAAGTACCGATTAAAACTGTAGTCCAAGAGCTGATATGCTCGTGGCATGTTTAGTGTCTGCTACATGATCTAGATATTTTTTATTTTTAACTTACAGGCCTGAAGAATTGGAAATGGCACATGAGGCAGTCAAGCACAAGCTGTACATACCACATGCTGCAGAACCATTTTATGAGCCAAGTAAGCGCACGGCTTATGGCCATTGAGGATGGACTCTGGATCATGCTGACAATTCAAATCAACTGGAGGCTTCGGTGCCACTGTCTACCTGGCCTGTTCACCAGCTTCACCTTTTACTAGTCCTTTGATCACAGATGAATGTTTAAACCATCGTTTTTTTGCCACACAGTCTTCTTCAATTTTGGTCCCACTTTTAGTAAATTATTAATGGAGTGAGACCTCATGCTCCCGAAAACAATTAGGGTAGACTATTCCCTTTTTCTCCTGCAAGCATTTTAAGTTAACGTCCCACTGATGTTATAGCTTATTTTAACATGCTACCCTTGAAACTGACACAGTCAGCTGATTTTGGGAATCGTCTTTAAAATGTTATATCACTTTGCTGCTGGTCAAACGTATGGTTTGAATTTTGTTTTTATCAACCTGGTATGTGTTTTTGATTTTTCGTGGATATGCTCGCCTTCATTTGCTCTTCTTACATATACTTAAGAAGTATTAGAAGACATAAAATAGTTAAGTGTGCTACCGATGAAGTAGGCTCAATCCACCAAGTCGGCCAGGCATATTCCCTGCTGAATGCTAAACTCGAGATTGACATATAAATCAATGTGAAACATGTTCTCAAATAGTGGAGTATGTCTTTGTATGGATAAGTGAATGGGTGCTGATGCTTCAGTAACATACACTTTTAGTTGAATTGACCTGAGCTACATACATGTAAGCCTGCCTTATCAATTCTCGGTCTTTTGCCGTTCTTCATGTATACCGAACCTCTACAAAAAGTGATTTGGGCCCACTGGATCAGCTATCACTTCTATGCTGATGCTAACCAGCTGTATTTTTCATTTAAACCGTAGGAATCAGAAGCAGTGACTGATAAACTGACAGCTTGCCTTGCTGACATTCGATCTTTGATATGTCGGCCAATTTTCAAAAGCTAGACGACGATAGCACTCAACTCCTACCTATAGGACACCCAAGGTGTGGAGCTGAACCAGGAGACTTTGCTCTTCAAATTGGCAGTGCTGCGGTGTGACAATCATCATGTGCTCGAAAGTTTGGCGTCTTCTTTGGCGAATGCCTAACGTGTGAAAGCTTCATTAGAAGACCACTTAACCACCTAGCCATCGTGTTGATCTCTGTCTAAGATTAGGAGCTGTTTACCTCGGTGGCTCACTAAAAATCTTACCAGCCTTGTGATTCTGTCTAGGCTGAACTGACGTAATTCCCTTGTGTCTGGGTTACCGAAAAAAGCCACTACGCCATTGCAGCTGGTGATGAATATGGCTGAAAGCCTAGTTTTCAAATCCTGGAGATTCGACCATGTGTCTCCTTTGCTGGTAATAATAATAGTAATAATGCACTTGATAAAGCGCCCTCAGAGAACTCAATCTCTCTCTAGGCGCTTTACATTTGCTGCAAAAGGAAATGCAATTGAATGGTGAGTAATATGGTAGAGCTTGGATGGCTGCCGCTTGATCAATGGATACAGAGAAAAGCTCTTATGCTGACTCACAAGGCCCGCCAGGGTTTGCTCCTTCATACCTAGCTGTACTGGTGCGCCAGATTCAGCCTCCTTGTGCTCTCTTGTCCTCTATGGACAATAAATTGGCTGTTCTATTCCTTTCTTTAAAGACTTGTAATCCTTTGCAGCCATCCTAAGCTGCTGCTTCCGTGCTACCCACTTTATTGACTGCCCTTCTGACTCAGCTATGCTCCTTACTTTATCATTGTTAGGTGAGATGTAGTCTGTTAACTACCATCAAAAGTCGCTGATGGATTAAGTGGGCCACATAAAACTCCAGAGTAAAAAGTATTTAATCATTGTGTCTTTGTGGAATTACAGACAGAGATATATTAGCAGTCGATTGGTTTCTTCAAACATTTAGTGGTATGCCACTAAAACTGGATCATAGATCGAGAAGATTTCTGTGCCCCAGATACTTATAATGAATTTTGTTAGACTCAACGAACTCATTGGATCTGAGCGGTTCTGCATAGAGCATATAACTGACGATATCGTTAAAAGGTACACGACTAATGCCTTTAACAGATACCAGCTGGGGTTCTTAACTACTTCTTTAAATTTAGATGTTGTATGTTTATGATACTCTAACAGAGCTTTTTCTGTTGGTTCATGATGCCTACTGTTGGCAAACCATGTCCGACCTGATAGGAATGTCTCATTTTCTGGACCTACAAGAAAATACTCGCTATCTTTCTATACCTCTCTTTCTCTTACCTGATTTCTCTTTTTTCTCTCATGTCATGTCATTCTTTTCCTCGCAGGTCATCAAACGTCCTGAAGTTTTATTTTCTGAAATCGTGGAAATCAGAAATAAACTACTTCAGTGATTTAGAAGCAGAGTTAAACACATTTCAATTGCAGACTGATCCATTTAGTATTAGCCGAGTTATAGAATGTACAAGGCACAAAGCTGCACTGAATAAGAAGCTGTTTGAAAGTCACAAACATGCATCTCAACAATCCACAAAAATGCACTCTGGTGCACCAAGGTTCAGCAAGTTAAGACACAAGTCACATGTGATGCAGAGATTGGGAAATTTTTTATTTGTAACTATCCTGCTTCGGTGCACTTCAGGGTTAGGCAGGGATTGCATAATCATTTTTGCCTTTGCATGGAAATCCTCAAAATTGCCGATCCCATTTCTAGCACAGTTGTCTTTTAAAAGGAGACCTTAAAAATATTTGAGCATTTGACCATTTGTATGAATATTTTCTACACATTTACCCCTAATTATTGATGACTGCTTGGTGACTACAGCTTGGCTAAGTCACCGGAGTTAAGCTTTTGGTAGCCAACAGGCTATTTTCAAGAGCTCTAAACACATTCTTCAGATTTTCCAGCTCGTTATTCAGTGCTTGAGTGAGATAGTTTTAAAGTGTCATCAAGAAGTTTTGGTTATAAGACTGTTTTCAAATTGATGGTTTTAATTTAAATCATGCAGCATCTTAAGCTTTATTGTTTCAGGTGGTTTGGAAAGAGTGCCTGAAATAAAAGGTATGGAGAATGGAGGTCAGCTAATCTACGAAGTGAAGGCAAAGCCAAGCTTTTATGTGAGTATTACTGAATGAACATATACTGAAATAGAAGAAAAAGTTTCATGTACATGTATCCTCAGCAATTGCCTCGTTGCACGCATGCATTATGGCCAAGTCTGTCAGAAATAGTTGCAAAATGGTTGATTACCTGCGCACTGCAGCATTGTATGCATCCACTCCTTGGCAAGATACATTAGCAAGAATTTTATTTTTAACTGGTTTCCTTGTCCTAAAAAGGCCTTGTGCATGCAGTTGTGTATACCACCATGCTGATTCCCCTAGCAGACTCGGGAATAATAATAATGACAGTAATACATTTGTATCGCACCCTGAGAAAACTTAATCTCTGTCTAGGCACTTTACATATGCTGTAAAGGAAGCATGACCTTAAGATTAGTGGTAACGTGCACAGTGTCAGCACGCATAAGCACACAAAGGATGAATCACGAGGACCCACAAAATGCTTTGATAAACAGATTCGTTTTTCGCTTATGTTTACGTGTCGTCAATTCAGGGTATGTCGTGACGTCAGCCGGGAGTGAGTTCTAGGCTTTGTGAGCATTTTTAATGATGCAGCACCTTATGGGGAATTGGTGGGGCTAAATTTATTAAGGCAACTTTTAAATAGCACATTTAAAGTTTCTGAAAATGATATATCCTGGTAGAACAAATTTTTCGGCATAGAAACTTCTTAAAGTTTTCATAATCTATAACTTTCTCTTTAAACTGGGTAAGGACTTGCAGCATGTGATGCATTCAGACATATCATGTCCTCTCTACCCTTCTTCGAGAAATGGCTTCAGGGAGCAAAGTGTGCCATAAGCGAGCTTCCTTCTTCTTAGCGCTTTGAAGCTACCTTCCTGATCTAGCAATGAGCCGTCGGTGGCCTGAGATTAAAAGAGCTGAGCTAGGAAGCCCTGGGTCTCAACCTGCAGGTGTAGTGCTCACATTTCACGATCCAGGTGGTCGTTGAGTCCTGCCATAAGCAATCTATATTGCCCAATGCAAGGGGAGCAATAGCCGCTAAAGCTCATTTGCCATTATTTAAATAAAGCTGTTGGGTCAGCTGAACTTGATTTTACTTTTAATCTGTCTCAAAATCAAAGCGAATCGAAAACATGTTCTAACAGATCTGGCAACAGATTTTTAGAATTGTATGGTCTTCTGTGATGTGTATGAGATATTTTAAATCTAAAAACGTAAGTTGCTTAGCAATGGCTTGTCATGATCGGAAATCACAATGTCTGACAACGAAGGGTAATTTAGAATTAATAATACATTTGTATTGTACCCCCTCAGAATTACTTTGATCGTTTTATGGGTGTGTCACAGTAAAAATCTTTTGCTGATTTAACAGCGTCCTAAAACGCAGCACCTTATATAGTAGCAGAAGTGCTTTCACGGCTATCGCCGACGCTTGCAGTTGTCAAAGTTGTCAATAAAAAATGGCCTACTGAAGCATTCGAACCCACAACCTGGGTCATGAAGAGCAAGCACCTTACCCCTGGGCTAAGACCCAGGAGCAAAGGATGCATGATAAACTGGTTAGTGGTAACATACACAGTGTCAACATGCACAATATGGTTAGAGATTACATGCACCGTGTTAACATGTAAGTATGGTTAATGTTAACATGCATAGGTGTCAGCTTGCATCGGCATACAAAGGACAAATCATGAGGACCCAGCAAACTCTATTAGAAACGATTGCTTGTTTAGCTTCTTTGAGATGTGGTCAAGTCGAGGGGTCTCAGGACGACAGTCGGGGGGGAGCTTTGGGACTATGCAAACTAAATGTGCAAATCTCCAAATGATTTAAGGTTGGTTCGAGGCATAGCTAAATGATTTGAGTCCTAAGAGCATATGGTACACTGCCCTGCATCGCTGGGAGTAGTTCTGATAGGTAGGCTGGGACCAGAGAATGATCGGACCTAAAAGTGAGTGACAGAACCTTAAAGTCGATACACTTGGGACTCAGTGCACATTGGTAAGGTGTAACATGGCAACTTCGATGCTCACGGCAGACAAAACCTAGCTGCAGAGTTTTGCGTCAACTGTAATCGCCTGATTGAATAGGCCTGTAGGTCTGCTAGCAATGGGTTACTGAAGTCAAGAAGGGATTTCATAAATGCACGGACCAGTTTTGATGTATTATGTCTGTCTAAGCAGGCCTGATTGTTTGCAATATTACCTAGCTGAAAGTAGTCAGACTTGACTGTTTAGGTGCTGTTGTCAGATTTCGCATGGCTGCTTGCGGAGCTGATTTTGAGCATTAAGCTTTTCAATTCCTTAGGCACACTTGGTTTGCACATAACATGTAACTTGGTTTTTTTATCATTAAGTTTTAGAAAGTTTGCTGCCATACAAGTGCAGATGTTAGCAATGCATGCAGCTGGGGAGTTAGGTAAGTTTGAAGAGCAAGACCTACAATTTTAAACTAGGTAGGGCCAGACCCACAATAAATGAAAAACTATAGCCTAAAATCATGGTGCTCATTTGACCCGAATTCGGGCGGTTGCTCATTTAGTGAAACTTTGAATGGACGCATAGTTTTCTTGTTGGTGACGGTCACAGAGCATAGGATTAGGGGGCAGCCAAGCTGGCTACCCTGCTGTAGGGTAGGGGGAATGCCCCCTACCCCTGGCTCTGCCACTGCGTACAGCTATATGTCATCTGCATAGCAGTGAAGGTCTAGATTGTTCTCGGCAATCACAACATCGGCAACAGGAAGAGCATAAATTGTGAAAAGAAGCTGACCAAGCACGGATCCCTGAGGTAACCTGTACTTTAGTGATTAATCGGGTAGTAATATTGATCTTTTGCCCATTTACATCAATACTCTGGAGTCTTCCACTGAGATAGGTTTTACACCATTGCAGCGCAGTGCCAGTGATGCTCAGGTGAGATGCTCGAGAAGTACTTGGTGATCAACAGTGTCAAACAAAACAACTATCGTTATATACCCGAGGCAATGCTGAGTCGGTGTCAAGTATGAGCATTTGTGTGAGAAGTCGCACACCAGAATATTGAATAGAAATAACGACAGGCAGTGTATTAACAATCGCAGGAGCCACACAGGAGCTAATGACCGTCACGGCCGATCCTAGCCCTGAAGAATCTCAGTGTATTATCGGGTCTGCTGTTCTCCTTTGTCGACTTTTCCCGACGTAGATGCTCACACAGTACAGCGACCCGTCACTCGTTGGAGTGATTAGCTCTAAAATCAGACTGGAACTTACCTGCTATGTCTGAAGTTTTGGTGTAAGGGATAGACTCTCTAATTTTGCCTATCTTGCTAAGAAAGAACTAGAGAAGTAATCTGTCAGATCACCCCAAGGATCACTAGGTAAGGAGCTAATCTGGAAGCGGTTAAGTAGATGGTTAATGGTAGACATCAGCCGTTTTGGATTGAGCATCCATAATTCAACAATATTTGTATGATAGCTAGACTTTGCCTTAGCTTGTAGAGATTGATATATCTACAGTAAGACTCGGATACATGTCGATGGATAGTCAGTTCCGATCTCTTGTATACTTAATAATAATAATGCACTTGATAAAGTGCCCTCAGAGAACTTAATCTCTTTCTAGGTGCTTTACATTTGCTGCAAAGTGAAATGCAATTGAATGGTAAGTAAAATCGTGCTTGAAAAACAAACAAAATGAATAATATGGTTAGGGGTGACATGCACAGGGTCAGCATGCACAGCACGCATAAGCACATGAAGACGAATCACAGGGACCCACTAAATGCTGTCCTAAATAGGTGTGTTTTCAAGTTCCTTTTAAATGTGGTCAGGTCAGGGGATGTTCTGACGCAGGTCGGGAGGGAGTTCCACGCTTTGGGAGCATATGAACTAAATGCACGGTCTCCAAAGGATTTAAGGTTTGTACGAGGTATTTGTAGACTGTTGGATTCTGAAAAGCGAGTGGTACGATGCTTGGCCTGCTGGGGTAGTATATCTGAGAGATAGGTTGGAGCCATAAGTCCTAGCTGATTAAACAGCCTCTTTTTGTATAGCGACAGAAGAGCCTTTACGGCTATCACCACTGCTTGCAGTGGCGATAACGGATCGCCCACCGCAGGAATCGAACCCACGACCTCGGGACCGAGGTCGTGAAAGCAACCCCCTTACCTAGTGTGCCATTACGGCCATAGAATCAAGGGACCTAAAAGTGAGCGACAAAACTTTGAAGTCAATCCGTTGCTTGACTCTCAAGCTTGCACTTCGTGGACCTAGCTAGTTTAATGTCCTGGGTAAAGGATAGGCCATCTGGGCAAGGACGTACAGTGTACTTAACGAGAGGTGCAAGCTCATCAAGAATGTCGACTAGTGTCGCGCTGTATGCATCTCCGTCTGTAACTCCAAAAGTCATAAAGACCACGTGGGTGTTACGCAGAAGAGTTTTGTATAGTGCACTCACAGCCCAAGTGGCTTTCGGTACGCATTCGGTAGCCAACAGACTTCGTCTCACACAACAAAGAGAAAGTGGGAAGCGTAGCAGAGTCAGGAGAGCAGTTGAGGTAGTGAGTAGCATGGAAGTAGAAGCTCAGGACCGCCGAAAAGGATGAGCCATGGTCGGCAGCAGGAGAGTAGTTGTCGTTGCTTAGGAATTGTGGAAGCTAGTTCCAAAGTCGAGAACCTGCAGAGCTAAAGCTTCTGTCACCAATGGTCTTTAAGCAGAGGAATGGAACAGCTAATTTATTGTCCACACGGGACCTGAGGGCGCGAAGAGGCTGAAACTGGTGCAGCAGTTCAGCTAAGTACGAAGGAGCCAAGCCGTGGCGGGCCTTGTGGGTCAGCCTAAGAACTTTGCTCCGCATCCGTTGCTCAACAGGCAGCCATCCTAGATCTTTTAGCAAAGGAGACACGTGCTCATAGCTCTGGGACTTGTAGACTAGCCTTGCAGCCATATTCGTAGTCAACCGCAGTGGCCAAGTTGCTTTCTTTCGTAGCCCAGCCAAAAGGGAATTACAATAATCAAGCCGAGACAGAACTAAGGAGCTAGTTAAATTTTTTGCAAGCCACTGTGGAAGACAGCTCCTAATCGTGGATAGGGATCGGACGTGATGGCTAGCTGTAGAAACAGTCTTCTGAATGAAGCTTTTAAAATTGAGGCATCTGTCGAAAACGACACCTACATTTTGAGCATGTGGTGATGGTCGCACAACAGCATCACCTATTAGAAGAACACAGCCTTTTAATCCAGCCACATGCTTAGGGGGTGTCCTATGAGCAGCAGTTTGCAGCACTCTACCAATGATGACAGATCGGAAGGAGGATTCAGCAGCAGGTGGGATGAAGATATGTTTGTGAGTACATCATCAATTTCAAGGGTTTTTTTAAGGTTTAGCGAGTAACAGCTGATTTTGAATGAGGAGGCGGCCAAACACTGCAGAATGAATAATATCTTCGTGGTTAATGAGCAGAATTCGGTAAAAAAAAAAATAGGAGACTATAATGAACGAGCAGAGAAGATCAAGCGTGTTATCCTTTTTGTGAGTGGGGTCATGCACATGAGCCACAATAGAAACTGGATCAGTCCGTGCTAGAAATTCGGCACTTAAGGCGTCAGTTGTTATTAAACTGAATGTTAAAATCACCCAGAATGAGGAAAGAAAGTTAACTTAGACAAAAATTCGAGTTTAAATCAGCAAAATCTTTAGTAGAATTGGAATTTGTACCTGTAGGGCAATAGATTATTGCTACTATTGGCTTCTAGTTATTGGAAGGGCTCAACGAGACTCGAAAGACTGCTTTGTGGGCACTGCATACGGCTTGAAATTGAGGGAGGAGCATGCAGCAATGGCCACTTCGCCACCAGTTTTTCTTTAATAGTCTAAGCGATAAGGTCAGACAAATAGATGAGCTTTAAACAGGTCTTAGGCGGATCGGTTTTCATATTCGATGTTCGCAAGAAATTTGATTTTCGGAAGGAAGCTCTGAACAGACAAAAACGCTAGTGGTGTTTGGTGTTGGAAGGCGAGAAGTCAGTTTTTACACCACTGCAAAAAATAAATAAGAACCTCTCTCTCTTCAATCTTCAGCCTCTCCACAGTAGCTCAGATGTCTTGCCTTTATTACCCAGCAATGAGGGTGGATTGTTAAAGGCATCTTTGAAATAAATGTGTTTAAGAAGTGCCTACAAAGAGATTAAATTCTCTGAGGGCATTATTTAGATGCATTATTATAGAAAGAGGGTGCTAGACTTAATAATAGTAATAATAATAGCACACTTGATAAAGCACCCTCAGAAAACTCAGACGTCTTTGTAGGTACTTTACATTAGCTGCAAAGGAAGCATGATTTAATGGTTAGTACTAGCATGCTCAATAAACAACTAGATTGTCAACTTGGCTTTAGTATTAGTGTTTTGATTATCGCAAGAGACATATAAAAACACATCTATTTAGGACAGCATTTAGTGGGTCCCTGTGATTTGTCCTTCATGTGCTTATGCGTGCTGACACTGTGCATGCTGCCACTAACCACATTTGCATGCTGACCCTGTGCATGTCGCCCCTAACCATGTTATTCATTTTGTTTGTTTATCAAGCATGATATTACTCACCATTCAATTGCATTTCCCTTTGCAGCTAATGTAAAGTGCCTAGAGAGAGATTGAGTTCTCTGAGGGCGCTTTATCAAGTGCATTATTATTATTATTATTATATAAGCAAATCTTGTCGTCAGTAGAGTCTCTGTTAATTGACCCTTTCAAACATAGAGGAATGTCCTAGATGCTTGATATCGAGTTTTGTAGCAAAAACATAAAGCTAAACAATACATTCATGTTTACATGTATCTGCTGAGTAATAAATGCCAGGTATTGTCTGTAAACTTGGATTATATCAGAGAGTGTACTATGTCGTACCTTTAAGTTGGTAATTTGATGACGGCCTCGTTGCTGTTGGTTGGCCTTGTTGATTTTGGTCGACTCTGGATTATTTCCAATAGCAGGTATGTGAAGCTGTTTTTTCTTCGCAACACCCAAACGTGCATACGTTGTTGAATGCTGCACCGAAATCTTTGTAGCCTAAAGTAAGGCAGTGAGTGACCAGGCTTGTACGTACCTCATGATATTACGCACCATTCAATCGCGGTTCCCTTTGCAGCAAATGTAAAGCGCCTAGAAAGAGATTGAGTTCTCTGAGGGCGCTTTATCAAGTGCATTATTATTGTTATTATTATTATTATTATTATTATTATTGAACCTAGCCCATGCGATTTGGCTGCTTGAGAACTGCTTTTGTCGTAATTCCGACAACCCTGTTTCACACATTCGTTTGCCTGAAAGCACCATGTTATGATGCTTTATTTGTTCTTCCCAGGGTTTCTTCTTTGTTTTAAACTGTGCATCAAAGGAAAGGATGCCGTGTGTCCTATTTTCCAGCAGCCATTCACTTAGACTTGTGTCCACCGAATGCAAATGGTAGCCCGCTAGCCGACTCTTTGTTAGCTGTTTCTTCTTTGAGCTCAGTTCGCCAGTGCCTTGAATTTCCTCACGACCGTGTGCTCGACAGTTTCGACAATCCAGAACATTCGGCGGAGGCAGGGAGGAGACTAGCCGAGCCGCGATGGAATCGTCGGAAAATACGCTCATCTTTGAGTCTCGCTTCGAGAGCGGCAATCTGGAGAGGGTCGTAAAAGTGTAAGCAAGCCGGCAAAGCTGATCCGCTCTCGTCCGAACCATGGTCTTTGAGCTCATCAAATACTCTATGTCCCAGCAGTCTTCTACTTAGCCAGAGCCGCAGCTTAAAAAAAGCTTGTTGGCTAGCTCGCTTTCATGCGTAACCTCTGACGCCTGTAAGCAGGCTCGCGTGCTTATGACTTTTTAGAGGAGAATGCGAGTATGAGCTGTGGCTCCGCAAAGACATATATACCAGCAAGCATACTCAATGGTTTTACTTCAAAGTGGCCAACATGACTGCTGGTGTGAATTACCGATTTACAATTTGCAACTTCACCAAGGTTCGACTTTTAGCATTGAGGAATTTATCAAGTCTTGCCTCTTGGGCAGCGCCATTCGCACTATTTCTCTCGGCTATGCCCGGCTTCTTCCTTCAGATATCCGATTTATCTGTAAACGTGTACCCCTATACGCACTCGGCACTGGCTACTTGCAGACGTCGAGCTTGTACGGATGCGGTATGCAGCCGGTCATGTATAGCGAAACAGAAGCGAGAATGTCACGCCAGGGTTGGCGCCGAGCAGGATCCGACATCAAGTATTATCGCACACCCGTAAGGTAAGCAATCGCAATTTCTCACTGCTAGCTAGTGTACAACGATCGCTGACGTGGGTGTCTTCAACGCCTGCAACCTGCAAGCGACATCGAGTCGTCGAAGACTCAGCACCGGTGCAGCAAAAGCAGCATCGGTGCATGAGGCCTGCTCAACTTCCACCACCAAAACGGACACTGCAAGCATTTCAGCTACATTTTGCACAATCAAAATGCTGGCTCTCTTTTTTCTCGCGAGTATCTCCTCTTGGAAAACAGTGGGGGTGTTGCCCCCTAGGTCTTAGCTTAGGGATACAGGCTCACCCGATGTTTGTTTACTGGCTCGAAGTCCACGACGTCGTTGATTAGAGCTCTTCAGCAGCAGGCAGTCGTGGAATACCAAGCGAAATTGGGCTAGGATTGGTAGCCGAATAGGTTTGTTGACTCGCCTTCCTCGTGTACCTCGTGTAACTGTGAGGTTGTTAAATCAGCCGACCTCTGTGTTCATCATTCATTGTACAACTTCTACCGTACCTTCCTCTGACCTGTGGTGATTCGTTTTATTTACCATCGAAGAGCAGCAGCAGCCACCTCTAATGGGGAGCCTCCTTGGGGGCTAAGTGTGGTGCTCTATAGATTGGAATCTGTTGACCCTTCGCGGCAGGTGTCTTGCTTTCCGAGCCCAATTTCCAATTTATGCCCAGACAATTCTGTTGTAGTAGAAAAGATCGTTAAAAGCGTCGATGCACATTTTAGTAATGGTCTTTGCCTGGTTTTGCCATAGCAACCCTGGGCAAAATGGAGTATTTCTAGACTTTACCGTGTACTTTTTCGTGCCATCGTCTGTTTTCAGACGCAATTGCTAAATCATACAGAATTTCAACTTTGGGGCTACCCATTCTCTTCGTATGCCCATTGTATTCCTGTATTACGCATTGAAAAACGGTTCGTTTTAGGTATTTTGACGGCAAGTCTGAGCGTAGCTATTATGCACTGACGTTCACCGTGAGATTCCCACACAGCAATGACAGTGTATATCTGGCCCACTGTTACCCTTACACCTATTCTGATTTGCAGGTTAGTCGCTTGAGTGACACCGTCATATGAGTAAGGCGATTTTGGCGTCTGGGTCTGTCTTCTTCCGTGTTAGCTTTTTGTCTTTTAGGACTACCTTGAAGCTATTGTGAATGATGACAACAAGTCTAGGCTTTGCCGGATTCGCATACTGTGCAGATCTCTCGCTGGCAATCTCGTTTACCTGCTCACCATTACTTCTCCAGCTGAGGGCAGCCCGGATGCACACAAGGTTTGGCTTATGATGTTGAAACATTTCAGCAAAGACACGTGTTTTTATTTTACAGCATATAGCTGCTGTTTGTGAAAATGGTATTGAAATCCTACCGGAATTCTTAATGATGTAAGCTTATTATCTTCGCAGGCAAAGAAAGGTGTGGTGCTGACTGCTCGCGTACACCCCGGTGAGTCCAATAGCAGCTGGATGATGAAAGGTCTTATTGATTTTCTGCTTGGAGACAGCGATACGGCAGTGGTAAGGCATGAGCATGCACTTATATCTTGCAGCTGCAATCAATTGCCGTTCCCAGTGGTGGCTACATTTGGTCAGTGGTGCCTAGGCAATGCAAGTGGCTCAGTATTTTCTGCGAAGCCAATGGTTAAAATCTATACAAAAAACACGTGATCTTAAAAATATTAAACATTGTCTATCTGTTTCAAGTTCCCCAATAACTCGCAGTCTTCTGCCGAGAATGAAGCGCGAGTCCAGATGGTTTGCTCCTCTAAATTTCAACTTGTTAATCACGTTAACTTGTGTTATTTTTCATTGAAGTTCCAACCGAATGGAATATGTTAGGCAGAAGCCACAAAGTTGCATTTTCTGCATGCAGAGATCGCTTTAACTTTTCAATAATCATGTATATAGTGGCTTGTAAATAATTTTGGTAAGCAAGTGAATTAATGGTGAGCCAATTCCACAGCCTCATTTGCAGATATACTTCGGCAGAAGAGCTATAGCAGCTTTCATAAACTTAGACTCGAGCCCACACCCCAGGACGTGAAGTACGAACACCTTATCACTTGGCCAAATTCAAATAATTCCCTGGTACCAACATTTGACATAACTTTAAATTGTATTAGTCTTTGCGATAGATCTGATTAAATAGGTTATGGGTATTCTGAGAGTCTGTTTCGTTTCTTTTGTACAGTAATTTAATATGGGCGTGTCTAAACTGCAAGCATGTAAATTACTGCTGAAGTTTTGTTGTTCCGTTTGCTCGTATTTTGACCTCGCACAAGCCAAGCTACAACAGCAAGTCGGAAGCTTCCCAAATATTTCCTGGGTTATTCAAAAATTGGCTATCTTATAAAAATTGGAGGCAGTAGAGTTATTTTACTCACATAAAATGAGTGAAGCCACCCTTCAGTGTAGCTTTGCTCATGTTTAACACATTCAAGCTGGGCATTTTTATAGATAACAGGTATCAAGCTCAAATTGAATGCAATCAGTGTGGCTGAGGATAATTCGAAGCCATAGTAGCCAAATGGAATTGCACAACCACCTGTAAGGTAAACTATCTTATGTTGGATCATCAATCCACGTTATTGTATGCTTCTGGGAGGCCACTATATTCGCTTAGAGTAATAGCATTTGTTCAGTATGACTCTGGGTCGTGCATCGGCACCCATCAGCAGGCAATTTTGTATTACCCAGTGCAATCGGGGCTGATAGGCACTAAGGCTCCCTGTTGTTGTATAAATATGAGGCTGTTGACTCATTTAATCCTTAATTTTTACTCGTAATGAGATTTTCTTCGTTTATCCAAAGCCTAAAGTGTACATTCAGACGTACTTTGTGTTTTGCATTTCGATTTTCAAAAAAGAATTGACAATATAAGCCTAGGTGACATGTTTTGTGTAGATTTAGAGCAAATATTATTCACGGTTTCAAGAGGATGCTTACGAGTTAGAATTTGGCCAACGCTGTTCTTTTGCAATACAATTTTGATAAACATTTCTGAATCCGCCAAATTCATATTTACATAGAGCTTACGTGAAAGGTTTATCTTCAAAGTGGTACCAATGCTAAATCCAGACGGAGTAATCGTCGGCAACTACAGGTGCTCTCTCACAGGCAGAGATCTCAACAGGAATTACTTGTCACTGCTTAAAGACTCATTTCCATCCATATGGCACACGAGGTCCATGATACAAAGGTAATAGCCAGTTGTGGCTTTCGTACATGCGATAGCCTTGTTTGCAGTACTACAGTTATTGGTTATATTGCTTTTAGCAGCTATTTCAACTTAACTCCATATTGAACTCGGTTTGATTCTTTTTTATGAATCCACACTATGATATGTGATTGCATTCGCTTACCATTAACACTTCAAATATAAAGTACAAAATTCACATTTTTCCGATTAGTCAGGCTGAAAGAAAACCAATCTATTTTTCCACCACATGACGCCACCCTGGTTTGGTCCAGGAGTCAAGGTGCTCGCCTTTGACGACCGAGGTCAATGTGCTCGTTTTTGATGTCCCAGGTCGAGGGCTTGAGCCCTTCGGCATACGTGATGAGTCTGGATAGAGATTTAGTTCTCTTAGGGCGCTTTACAAATGAATTTTTTGGTCCAGGGAAACTTGGGGTGTGAGATTGCAACTGGGTTATGGAGAAAATATACCCAGGCCAGACCGATATACCTCCATAACGGATGGCAGTCCTTGGAAGAGTCAATTCTAGGGGCTCGAGTCTGACGCACTGCTGAACTCAAATTTGTTGCTGAGCTCTGTGAATGCACTGGCTCAGCTAGCAGCACGGCTTCAGCAGAGCTTGTGTGTAGGCCCCTTCTGAGGCTGGTAAGCTGGTAAGAAAATTTGAAGTGGGCTTTGGCCATTTCGTTTCACAGCGCTTAGTATATTTAATTCAGTCTCTCTATATTTAGGAACTCATTTATTGTGTGAGCTGAAAATAACTGCTCGCTAGTGCTAGGTTTAGACGAATGCCTGATCAGCTAATTTACTTGTATAAACTGATGCAAAGAGATTTAGCTCTCCTAAGTATGCTATTATAAATGCCTTGTTGTTATTATATTGTTTGTTTTTGCTATTGTGATTGGTGTGGCTGGATCGTGAAGGCTGAAGGCATGTGAGCAATTGGGATGCATGAATCTTTTGAGCTAGTTCATATAGCCATTACGTGGAGACAGCTATCCTGCCAGTAGTACAGATATCAGCCAAAATGAAAGCTGTCGATGTAGAGCAACAAATAAACGATATTTTTATTTCGAATTGGCGATCTAATACACTTGAACTAGAGTGCCGACGTACATACGAAAATGTCCCCTTCTTAAGCAAGCATGGCTTATTTTTATTTTGGCCACAAGTTAATTTGCATTTTGAGATTCTTGATAATCTCTGTTCTAAAGGTTGCCCCTTAACCCCGAGTTATGAGTCCGGAGAAGCAAGACAGGGAAAAGAACGCTGAGCTGTCTACTTAAAAAGTTGGTCGTAAGTTCGACTGCTCTAAAGGCTGCATAAAAGGCACATTGTTATATCGCATTGAAAATTTAGAAGCAGCCATGCTTGAGATTAATCTAGTAGCTTGCCTTCTGGCCACTGTAGTTCTCGAATGAACAATACTTGGTGATCATGCACTGTACAGTACCTATGAAAATGCAAAATAGTATAGAATCTTCTCCTAAGGTTTTCTCTTTGTCTTGCTAGCTTATTATGTAAGTATGGTATAAAAAAAAAGTTTAATACACAAGCACTTACCACCCAATGAACTTGCTAAAGTGGTTCTTTTATACAGGCTTACACGAGTGAATGTATACTAACTTAGCACATCAGAACCAAGTAAAAAGGAGCACTTCTATAAAGACCAGTTTTAGACCTGTTTTTATTGTACATATGCATATGCTGAAATCAACCCCTGTCATGATCTATTTTAATTAGTTTGTTGCTATGATAATTAGTTTGTTAGTCTTAATTGTTCTGTTTATCAGACCTACGACAGCACATTCACATAGTCATTCATGATATCTTTATACTTGAAGACTTCAGCCTGTAATTCCAGAAATTGGGCTTACAGTAAAACCAAATGTACACTGCATATTATCAGAGTCACTCATAATGCTTTCGTACATTATATGCTATGCACTTTGTGTACAGACTGTTGTTGTCTATAGTGCATGCATATGGATAGGAGACAAGCCCTTTGACACTTCAATAAACATTACTGTTGTCTCTGTAGCGACCGGACTCACGGGCTCGAGCCATGCGGCATATGTAGGGAGCCTATATTGAGATTACGCTCTCTCGTGGTGCTTTGCAAATGAATTATATATTTATATATGTTATATCTTATGAATAGGCAATTCATGCTGCATCATAAATTGAAGAAGCTCGAGCCGCTTTGCTTTGCTTTTTGTATGCGCTTGCCTTTGAGAACTCTGGGTATTGCTATCAAATGGTCATTTGAAGCTTGGACTACATTATGTAAGCAATGAAAGTCAATGAAACATTGACATCTCTATTACAATGTACAAATATGCTGTAGGCTGCAAGAAGAACGACCCGTTGAACTGTTCTGTGATCTGCATGGACACAGTAAAAAGCAGAACGCATTCATTTACGGATGCGAAAATCTCTCTGATCCAAGAACAAGGTTTCATGAAAGGGTATTCCCTGTAATGCTGAGCAAACATGCTCCAGATTTGGTGAGTCCATTATCAATGGATTACCTGCTTTAAGCTGCTAACAAGTTTGTAAGTAAAAAACAAAGGATGTATTCTGTTTAATATTGTAGATTGTTTAAATATGTTTGTGGCAATGTTTTAGATCAGCCTTGGTGACTGCCACTTTCTTGTACAGAAATGCAAAGAAGGCACGGGCAGAGTGGCAGTGTGGAACATGGGTGTGACAAACAGCTACACACTGGAAGTAAGCTGAGATTCAAACTTACCTTGCATAGTATTTTGTCAGTAGTTACTGATAAACGAGTTAAACTGTTGTAGGCAACTTTTTGTGGCTCTACACTTGGTGCTAAAAGAAACCGTCAGTTCACAATAGCAGATTACGAAAGTATTGGGCACTCCTTCTGCGAGACCCTATTTCATTACAGTCAAGCTGACAGATCAGAGGTGAATCCGATTGTCTTTGAATACGCTGTCCGTGCTCATTTTCCAGGTATGCTCCTCCAGCCGATTATTTGGATGTGCCTAAAAACCACAGCCCTCGCAGACATAAATACTGTATTTGCAAATGTCGTAACTCCGTGGAAATTGTTCTATGAGAATAGCATGTTACCCTTTACCCTTTTTTGGCATTAATTATTGTGACCGCCTAACTGTGCTAAACATTGCAGGGCTTTCTTATCCTTGGTACTGGAAACCTCCAGACCTCGAAGGCAGACAAAATTAATGCCTTACCGGGTGGCAACTTATTTTCTGTGTGTCGAATGATACTATTCAGTTTATTTATAGATAAAAATAATGATAATAATAATAATAATGTCTTGTGTACAGCACTCTAAGAGAACTTAGTCTCAGTGTAGCGATTCACAAGTCGCTGAAAGTGAAGCACTAGCCAATAATTCATGAAAATCCAGGTATCCTGCTTAGGTAAGCAAGCAAGAGCATGCAATTGTCGTGCTAAGACAAGCATGCAGAAGCACAGAAAAGGCTCGCGGCCGCTGGTTAGGAGCAAACCTCCCCCCATATGTAACTCCGATTCAATCAAGCACAGTGAAGTAAAGTAAACGTGAGAAAAGACACCCTCTGGTGGCTATAATTAACAAACCAGTACACACATACAATTTGTATAGCACCGTAAGAGAGCTCAATCTTTATTCAGGGACTTCACATATGCTATGGGGCTTGAGCTCACGACCTCGGTCATGTTTCTGTTATCCTTAATCTTGAAGCTCATAGTCTCATGAGGCACAGCTACACAAAAGGACGATTCACTCGGGCTGACCAAAGGCTGTGTGTAACAGGCAAGGCTTCTTATCCTTTTTGAATGTCGTCAAACCAGGAGATGACGTGATGTCAAGCATTATCTTCCAGGCTTTGGGAGCAATAATAACTGTAAGTACAGTATCCGAGGAATTTCAAATTGGTTAGAGGCACGGGTTATGGACCAGAGTCAGAAGAGCAAGTGCGACGGAGGCTTGATGTGAAACTAATTCAGACAGGTAAGCCGGAACAAGAGACTGGAGGGTCCTAAAGGTGAGCGGCAGAATCTTTAAGTAGATACCTTGGATGATTGGCAGCCAGTGAAGACAGGAGCACTGGTGTAATGGCATAGTTGCGAAGTTTTTGACAGATAAGCCTACTTGCTGAGTTTTTCATCACATGTCAGCATATTATTTCACGTTTGGAAAGATCCGCAAGAAGTGAATTACAAAAGTGTAGTCGGGATGTAATGAATTCCTGGAACAGCATGGCTGTGGTTTCCTTATCCAAGGATGCCCAATTTGCAATATTATGCAGGTGAAAGTATGAAGATTTGAATGTGGAGCTGATGCACTCATCTAGTGCTTCCTTTGCAGCAAATGTAAAGCGCCTAGAAAGAGAATGAGTTCTCTGAAGGCACTTTTTCAAATGTATTATTATTATTAGTGACAAGTCATTTTGAAAGAGGACACTTAGATTTTTGGAAGAGGCTTTATGAGATCATTGGTTCGAGCCTATTTTGAGGTTGGGGCTTTTCAGGTACTGGGTAACGATTGCTTTGCCCATAATTAGTTAGCTTGTTCTGTTGCCATTAAATTGTAGAAAGTTTGCTACGATGCAAGCACGAAAGTCAGATATGGATCCTGTTAGGGAGCTGAGAGAGTTTGAGAAGCTGGAAGGTAGGAAGGGTCGAAGACAAGGTGCATCTACAGGCCCACGTATAATGCATCTCGTCTGCGCTGGGTATGTTAATATCAGGAAGCAGTGTTACTTTGTGCTCATGTAACAACAGGATCAACAAGAATGCTTACTGAGCAGTGTGGGCAAAATATTTACGGCTTTACTCGTGTCATATTTCTTAATGTACCTTGACCTACTATTGATTTTTTTTAATCTGCATCCGTGGTCGGTGAGCTGGTGAAGACATGAGCATGGGGGTCTCGTGACTAGTGAACATGAGATGCCCACTGATCGTCACTACTATTGATGGAAGAAATTTAAGCAAATGAAGCTTAGCTGCATGGGTGACTTTGCTTGCTGCATGCTCAGTGGAGCTTAATGGCATGGCATACCTAATTGTGTCTCTTCCTACAATTGACTTATAATTGTTCGGGAAAGAGTATCATCTGAAAATTGCCCAACGATTTTATCTCCTCCCACTCTCTCTCTCTCTCTCTCTCTCTCTCTCTCTCTCTCTCTCTCTCTCTCTCTCTCTCTCTTCTCTCTTTCTCTCTCTCTCTCTCTCTCTCTCTCTCTCTCTCTTTCTCTCTCTCTCTCTCTCTCTCTCTCTCTTCCTCTTTCTCTTTCTATTATCTCTCTGCCTCTGCCTCAGTCTGTCTATCTCTCTCTCTCTTTATCTCTACCTGTCTCTCTCTCTCTCTCTCTCTCTCTCTCTCTCTCTCTCTCTTCCTGTCTCCCTCTCTCTCTCTCGTCTCTTTCTCTCTCTCTCCTTCTCTCTATCTGTGTCTGTGTGTGTGTTGTGTGTGTGTGTGTCTCTCTCTCGCTCGCTCTAGAATCTAGACATTCCTGTACTTGCCCCGCTAAGTGCCTGAGTGCTAGCTGTTTTCTGTACGGCCTACCTTGTTTGAGAAAAGACCCCATGAAGCAATTACAAGGTTCCATGTTTCCTGTGTGCCATTGTTCACCATATCTTTGCTATTAGGCATCATCAGAATCACAGTCGATGCTTGTTAGCAGCCAGTGGTGATAAGCGCAGGTTGTCATCAAGCAGTGAGATTGGAATATTTGAGAGCCCTCACTCCGAACTTATCACGTCTGAAGAAGAAAGCAGAACAACCTCAGCTGTTGGCTGACTTGGATGAACAGGTCGGTCAAGAATAAGTCGACCGATTGTGAGGAAAAAGGCTTAGAAAGGAAGTATTGTACTCCACTAAGATGCTGAATAGAGACGAGTCGCCATGGAGTATATACAATTGGTAGATACAAATGGGGTACATACATACGTAAGTCCCTTACAAATTGTGCCTGCTGTTTTTTTTAGGTTACGTGAGCAAGTACAAGTATAAGCAATGCTGCATGGGTGGAAAATATTAAGCTGATCTACACTGGCTCCCAGTCAAGCAACACATCGACTTCAAGGTTCTGTCACTCTTTTTTAGATCCCTTCATTTTTTTTTACTCCAGCCGACCTATCAGATCTACTCACCTATCAAGCTAGGCATCGTACCACCAGCTTTTCGGAATCTAATCGTTTAGCAACACCTACGAACCTCAAATCCTCTCGCCTTTAGCTCGTACAGTCCCAAAGCCTGGAACTCACTTCGACTGACATCACGACACCCCCTTACTTGACGACGTTTAAAAAGAATCTAAAAACGCTGCTATTCATGGCAACATTTAGTGGGTTCATGTAATTCGCCATTTGTGTGCCTATGCATGCTGGCACTGTGCATGCTGCCACTGACCATATTTGCCTATTGACCCTGTGCATGTCACCCTTAACCATGTTATGCCTGCTGACATTGAACACGCTACCACTAACCATTCTTTCATGCTTCCTTTCAGCGTATGTAAAGTGCCTAGAAAGAGATTAAGTTCTATGAGGGCGACTAAAAATGTATTATTATTATTGCTATTGTCAAGGAATTTGTTTTAATTCTCTATTATCAGGTAAGTTTCATGCTCGTGATACTGTAGTTGTAGTAACATACATAACTTAAGGGAGTTGGTCATCAAATAACTTCGAGCCGGGGTTTCATCATTGACATTTGTTACCATGCCGGTCGGTCTACCAATAACTACACAATTTGCAGCATACGCACATAAGTGTACTCCAGGGGTATTTCCTTTCAGTCACATGCCACAGAGTTGATGGGCTGGAGATGTTTGCAGCTAATGATACCAGGTCACTAATTCGTTCATTAGTCCTTCACAGCATGACGGACTTATGGATTATTATCATCCGTCCTCTTTGGCCTGTAGTTCAGATCTGCTTTTTTGTCAGCCAGCGTACTACACCGTGCTTCCGTTCTGCCACTCGAGCCCCTGAGCCTGGCTGCTTGCTTGGCACATCCTAAAATGCAGAGCTTGCCGCACTGGCTTGCACCTTTATCTTATCTCTGATGCCGGCTGGCATTCTTATTAATTTTCATCCGTGTGAAAGGTGTGCATTAAACCGTTTCTTGTCTCTTACCGCCTCCTCCTTTCCGGCATCTCGTTTTGCCGACTGTTGCCTCTCGTCCTGCTTAGTTATTTCTACGGTCACCAAGTGCTTTCAGGTGGGAGGGGAGCTGGCACAGCTCAAGCTGCTCTCAATCTGCACGACAAAAGTTGTCATCGTGCAAGCAACGCACTCGCCTGCCTGAGACCGGCTGTGGATGGCTTCGCGAAGCTAATATGCCTATTTTTACCAGCTCCTGGGGATTCTGTCTGAAATACGAGAGATGCTGAAAAAGCGAATACTGGCAGCCGGCGGCATCGGCCGCCAGGTTTCAGCCGGTGCTGCTCTCCCAGTCGAAAGCTCGTCAGCTGCTCCTCTGCGAGACGAACGCTCGTTAGCCGAGGGTGGAGCCGCTGATGCCGAAGACGACGAACTTTTCATAGCAGCCTGTTCGTCTACGCTCACTGACGAGAGGTCAGTTTGCCGGTGTCTTCGCGTAGGACCATCGCTTGCTGTGCATGCAACGTTGCCTGAAGGAAAAATCATTCCGCTGCTGCTCTTTTCGAACAGCAACGACAGCGGATCCGATAGCTCCGTGTCCGACGGTCTGCCTACGAATCTGGAGTTCATGCAGAAGGTGACTGCTGCTCATTAGCAGTAGCAGCAGCACCCAAAGCTTCCGTGATCAGCGAGAAGTTCGCCCTCCGTTTCGATTGCCGCCAACCCTAACCTCTGCGCTAAAATTTTAGACTATGGGCTCCAAGCAACGAAGGTCAAAGAAAAGAAAGGAGAAGCGAAAGTCTGAGAGGACAGTGAAGAGCGTCGACGGCTTGTCGAAGTCAAAGGTCAGATCTGCTTTCTTGTCGAAGTCGAAGGTGCCTTGCCTTTGCTTCGCCTGCCTTCGCAGCTGGCCGTTTGCTTTTGCCCAATAGCATTCCAGCAACTGCTGCCTGCTCGGCAAGGAACGGTTGGTTCTTTCATAAATAGATTCGCCGTTTTCCTTCCCCCCGATGCGTTAATTTATTGCTGGCTCTCGCTAACCTGCACAAAATCGGCGTAAGTGAAGGCAATTCTCTTCAGACTAGCGGTCCGTCCAGCTTCCACGATCCGGCCTTTGCTCAAGCAGACAGCGGCCGAGTAGAGGTGAGCACGGTCTGACAGCGCGGCCGCTTTCACACTGCAAAAATCGCTGCTCGTGTGTCGTGTATGCACCGACAAAGCTCACTTGTCTCGTAGCAGGCACACATCCCAAAGCGCCGACTGAAGCCTCGGAGAGGCAGCAAGTCCCGCCGCGGGTACACCAGGGTGGACTCTGGTGTTCTGCTGCCGACTCCACAGCAGCCCACCGAGTCTCAGCCGGCAGCCAGCGACCGAAGCACAGCCGTTGGCAGCGTGAGCTTCCGGTTGCCACGTCCTGGGCTTAGCGAAGGCGGTAGAGGAGCCGCCATCAATGTCCGCAGGAGCGTGTTGGTTGAGCTCAGGGTGAGTGCGGCTGACTTGAGCAGGAAGCAGCAGTTGGTGCAGCGCGGCAATATCTCAGCGACGCCTCCGAGATCTTGACCAAAATTAAATGGTGCCAACGGTGTGCACAAATGCACAAGCAACAAGGGTAAAATGCGCCATTTTCTGACGTAATCATAGCTGTCATACTGATATTCTGGTGACCTGTAAGAGTTAAGGGTCACATTATTCACCGGTCTTAAACTATACAAGGCTCTCTTGTTAAATCGACAAATTCAATACCACGCACTGTAAAAACTGGGCTTGCACATTGCCGTTTCCTCCCTATGTACCAATGTGTGCCATACACTGCCCCGCCTGCCGTGCAAATGCATATACTTATACATACCTGCCTCACCCGCCCACGTACCCCTGAGCCGTAGGTAGGCGCAAGTGTGCTCGTACGCGGCATCTTCGCTTCGGCTTGGCCTGTGGAGGCTGCTTTGAGGTGCGACTTAGCGGAGAGCCTAGGCTTTCTTTATAAGTCCACTGTTGACGATAAAGTTTACTTGGCTTTATGATTATAAAATAAAATTGTTAACAATAATAAAAATTAACCGAGAAAGTGGCCGTTCCCTCAGTGCTCTGTCAGAAGTAATACTGCACGGCTGTGCTTGTAGGGTTAAAATACACGAGGCCACAACTGGGCACTGCAAATGGCAAATGATTACGGATCGGCTAGTACTGCGAGGGCACAAGCTCAAACCTGACCGGGTAAAAGAACCTGCCTTTTAGCCATCTCGCATTTATATATTCACGGCGAGCAGCAAGAGATAATATGTGAGTCGAAAAGCTGGCAGCTACAAGGTATTTTACGGTGTGCACGACTTTGATGGCGACCCGCAAGTAAAGAAGCCGTCATCCGTCGTGAAGTGCAATTGTCAGATCGCCGAACCACCAGGCACACACACACACCAACCCTTATCCTGTAGAAATGCCTCAACATAATTCGACCGGAATTTTGGGTTTCATTTAGCTTACGAGCCGGTTGGACCGGCTCGCGGCGCTAAGTGCTGGCACTTCTTAATTTGGCTCGGAGAGCAGAGGAAGCAGCGCTGTCGGCAGCACACAATCCAAACCCGGCACGGCTAGGAAATGGCCGGCCGAGGAGTGACCACATGGTGCGATGGAGAGGCGGTCGGAGAGTGGAAACTGTCCTAGGATCCGGCACCTCGTGGTGGCAGGCGCCAAGACTGTAGAAGTCATCCATAATCGACCTTCCCACGGGCTGAGCTGGAGGAGCCCCAACGCCACACCGGCTACGGCAACAGCCGATGTTTAAGTCCAATCGCCTTTGGATGCTACAGAAAAAGGCTGCGAGAAACCGACCCCTACGCAAGTCAGAATGTGCCACCCCAGCCAGACTGTCGAATTATGTTGAGGCATTTCTACAGGATAAGGGTTGGTGTGTGTGTGTGCCTGGTGGTTCGGCGATCTGACAATTGCACTTCACGACGGATGACGGCTTCTTTACTTGCGGGTCGCCATCAAAGTCGTGCACACCGTAAAATACCTTGTAGCTGCCAGCTTTTCGACTCATATATTATCTCTTGCTGCTCGCCGTGAATATATAAATGCGAGATGGCTAAAAGGCAGGTTCTTTTACCCGGTCAGGTTTGAGCTTGTGCCCTCGCAGTACTAGCCGACCCGTAATCATTTGCCATTTGCAGTGCCCAGTTGTGGCCTCGTGTATTTTAACCCTACAAGCACAGCCGTGCAGTATTACTTCTGACAGAGCACTGGGGGAACGGCCGCTTTCTCGGTTACAAGCCTTGGCCACCGGATGCCGCCTGACCTCATACTCTGTCGCCTCAGTAACACCGTGCTGACTAAGAGCAGCTTATGTTTCTCTCTTCCGGAGAGGGACCCCCGGAAGCATGGGAGAAATCAGCCATTCAGGCAGGAACCCTTCGGGTTCCAAGTCGGTCTCTGGGGAGAGGACTGAATTTTTTCTTTTAATGCTACGGCTTCGAATTACCTAAGCGTTTAGCTTTAAAGCCAGCTTTATGTGTGACTTACCACCGCTAATCGTAGCATGCATCCCACCTAAAGATGTTAGCATTCGGCCACATTGCTTCTGATTGATCTAGCCCTGCATCGCAGCCTTGTCCTTGGTAAGCAATGTCTCTCCGGGAAACTGCAAAAAACGCCCGTTAACCCAATCTCTTTCTAGGCACTTTACATTTGCTGCAAAGGAAGCATGATTTCGCGATCACTACCATTCAGTGCTTATTCTCGGTTTTTTATCTTTTGTATTACTAAAATTTGGGAGCTGTGTTTGCATGACCTCCGACGCCCATCCAGTCTTCGGTTTTAACTGAATTGGGCATGTTTGGAATCACGAACGTGTGCTGTCGGCTTGCTAGGCACTCAGGAGAGGAAATGGCTTTCCGGTGGCGAGCTCCCAACAATTTTCTGCCGTGCTCACTCTAATCCAATGTTGTGTCTCCTTCGTGCAAGAATTCCTGGCTACAGATTCAAATTGCTTTTACCTAGGACAGCAGTGGAAGTCACATACTCAGGAGGGAGGCCACCGGAGGGAGGCCCTGGATTTCTCCAGAAATATTGAGGATTAGGGTGCAACGAATGCAAACTGGGTGAGGACGAGCTAATCCGAGCGTGTTCACACAATTCACCGTCAGTCTTAGCCCTTTCTCATCGGCTTTTAGGGACCGGAAGCAGTGGGTAAAACCAAATGGAAGCAGTAGATTGACCGAACCAGTTAACGCTGTGGCTGGCAATGGCGAACCACCTGGTCTGACTTTTTCGTTGCTAATGCAGGAGCCTGCTAGCATGCCTGTACTCTATGCTATTTGTGCTTGCTTCGTAATGAAAAGTTAGGCGTGTTGACTTTGATTTAAATTCAGGCAGGAATTCGCATACCAGGATCGCAACACAAGCAGCAGTTGCCAGCGTATTTAACTTTGTACTTCTGCCTTACACATATCTATGCCGAGCTGGTATGTCCCGGTGGTTAAGGCGCTCCTCTCGATCAAGGTCAATGTGAATGTATTTGATGACCAAGGTTGTGGGCTCGAGCCTCGCAGGATATTGCATGCATAGTGCCTGAAGACATAAAGTTCTCTAAGAGCGCTACACAAATGAATTATATATATATATAAAATATATATATATATATATATATATATATGTATATATATATATATATATATATATATATATATATATATATATATATATATGCCGTCATGCAGTGTACTGCCATTTCATCATAGAGCAGCATTCTGGGCTGCTGCTTGCTACTAGCTCTGACTGCCAATACGGAGTTGACTCTCTTTGCTTCTGTAGGATGGATACCTGGAGGCGCTCGATGACCTTTACCTGGCAGAGGGTCTGCTTTCCTCGCAGCATCTTCGCCAGGAGAGAGATAGCTGTAAGCCTTGTGTGCTGCTACTGCTGATTGATTTCAATGTTTGGTTGCCGAAGCGGTAGCCAGGCCTGCAGTCTCTGAGTTTCGGGGATGTCGATCAAAAGAAGAGATGGCTGCTCGATCCTGGCAGTGCGCCGTCTATCGCGCCTGCACCTCACGCTCTCTGGCCTTCTCCCTAATCTCGCGGCTAGCACGACCTGAGCCGAGCATGTGTCCCATCGCGCCAGCTGTCGATTCGTGCCGCCATGCGAGAGAATGAGGGCCACGAACGAGTATCAGCAGGTGCTCATCGCCAATGAGTCAGGGCCATCTGGCACAATCTCTTAACAAGGACTTCAGTAAGTTCTGCTCCTGCTTCCCAGTAGAAATTGTCGAATTAACGAATGTGCCGGACCGTGTCAAAGCAGCTGAGCAGCTAGTGTAGCCCTTTTATGAGATGCCTCGGAAAGAGGGGACAAACAGCTCGAGGAATTGAAGCTGCTGACGTCGTCTCAAGTTCAGCACAGCGATCGTGCATCAGTGGACTGACACACCTCGATGACTCACTAGCAACGTAATAATTGGCAATAATTTTGCTTAAGCTTTGCTCTAATATAGTAGACTAAGTCTGAATGGCAATCTTAGCAAGTGCAATGAGACTCCGGATTGAGACTCATCGGTAGTCCTCGTGAGAACTTTTGATGGACCTCCGGCGTGTGTATCGCACCTCTGCAGCAGATAGAGAGTAGTATGCGATAGTGTTGACCGAGGCTCCGCCTGCCAGTCATACCAAGCAGGCCTCAGCCAATGTCGGTAGAAATTATACTACTGCCTGGTGTCACGGTACAAAGCGTCTATGCAGCAGCATTGCCCTTTACCAAAATTACCTTATTAAACCAGCTTGCTCATAAATTGCATGCATTTGGTGTGTGCATACTTGCATGCATGATTGAATTTAATGTGTACGTGTATGGGCACAGGCATGTGTTGTATGGGTGTGAGTTTGAGCAAGCATGCAGGGTATGTTTCCATTGACTTTCCTGGAGATGGTTCCATAACTCATTCACATAGCCCCTTTAATCTTTTATTCGGTGGGAGTTGTTTTTTTAGCAAAGTAAGCAATAACAAGGCATTATATCAGACTTTCAAAGCTTGATACAAAATTAGGTGGGTTGCCCACCTTCTGTTCTCCTTGCTTGCCTGATTCTGGCCTTTACGCACCGTGGCACCCCAGGCAACAATATCTTACTCAGACTCCCCACCCCCACCTCACCCTGAAAGAATTTGGTAAGTACACTAGGCATGGAGCTTTACGTGGAATGGTCATAGCTACTTAACTTGGCTAGCATGGATCAGCTTCGTTCGTGCAAGTGACATTGCTCACCTCCACGATCTTGCCGCCCAGTCTTTATCGCACTGCAACTTACCTCTCTCCTGTACCAGTGGCCACTGAAGTGGCAGAACGTCTTGGATGCAGTCGTGATGGGCAGCCAGTGGCACAAGGCAACCAAGACTGTGCGGATGGAGGACCGGAGCTGGTGAGGACTATGGCACAGTCACTGCTTCTCTCTGTTGTTGTCTAGTTGTATGCTTGTTTTCATTGAGCCTGCTACCACTAACCATTCGATCATGTTTCCTTTGCAGCAAATGTAAAGTGCCTAGAAAGAGATTGAGTTTTCTGATGGTGCTATATCAAATGTATTATTATTATTATTATTATTATTATTATTATTGCCCATGCAATCACCACGTCAGCCGCCTGTGGGGGAGAGGTGCGTGCAACGAATCACCGAAATCCACTCCATCTAAGCGAAAGTTGTCAGAAAATTGGGGCGAAGCTTGAATTTTGAATGAATATTGTAGTGCACCGTCATTGTGATGTAGTCACAAAATGTAATGTTACTGTGCTCGAGCTTTCTCATTCAAACGTGCTGAAAATATGCTGGCCACTACCGATAATCCACCAGAAATCTGCTCTGTAAAGCTTCAGCTTATATTGCATATTACACTGCACTACTATTCAAATGTAGCCAAGCACTTTCCTGCCATTGCGTGCACTCATTCTCATGCAATCCACTGCAGTTGACTGCAGCTATCCGCAATCCACCATTATCCACTGAAGTGGAGTGCATGGAACTTGCACACATAGTGATATTAATTTTGATGGGTACACTTGCACGATAGCTTAGCGTAATATGCAATCCAAGTTGGAGCTTCTTGCTGCTGGTTTCTGGTGAATTTCTGGTGGATTTCTGTAGTGGCAGGCATCTTTTCAGCCTGCTTGCATGAGCTTGCACGTGAGCTCAACTGCATGAAATTAGGTGCAGACATTGTAACGACGGTGTGCTGCAGTATTCATTCGAAATTCAAACTTCTAACCACCGATTTTTGGTTGATTTTTGCTTCGTTAGAGTGGATTTCGGCAATTCGTTGCACCCACCCTGCGTGCCGGTTGGCCTTCTTCACACAGCAGCTCAGCAGCAGCCGTGCCGCCGTTCCAGAGTTCCATCTTCAGCCGAGATCGTAGTCGTGCGCTGACATGGCTGCCGCCTCGAGTAAGAAGCAGCCAGCATCGCCGAGGCAGCCTGACCAAGAGCGCCGCCGCGGCGGCGCAGGGCCAGAGTCCGGCGGCCACCGCAGATGCTTCGGTGAGGAAAGCAGCGCAGCGCCACCGGGGCCATTGGCGTTGGGCAGGCTAGGTCCACAAAAAGGAACCGCCGGGCTTGCAAGTCGCGACTTAACAGTGCACTGTTACAAACGTGGTGTGCAGCAGCTTCCACATCCGGTCAGAACCTGGCCACAAACGCAGCACTCGTAATGGTGCTAGTCTCAGCTAACGTGTGACGAATGCTGGTGACGCCTGAACCTTGAACTGCTTGGCCCAGTGGTTAAGGTTCTTGCCCCAACCAAGGTCAAGGTGAGTGCATTCGACGACTGAGCTCGTGGGCTCGAGCCCCGTGGCATATGTGAAGTGCCTGAAGAGAGATTAAGGTATCTTAGGGTGCTATACAAATAAATTATATATATATATATATATATTATATATATATATATATTATATTATATTATATTATATATATATTATATATATATATATATATGTATGTATGTGTGTATATATGTATATATATATATATATATATATATATATATATATATATATATATATATATATATATATATATATATATATATATATATATATATATATATATATATATATATATGTGTGTGTGTATGTATGTATGTATGTATATTACGGCTAGTTACTTACAAGGTGCAGCCCCAATTCACAGAGGTATGCCAACAGTAGCAGGAACATGGCATCGACGAAGAGTGCTTGCCTTAACTTAGGAATTCCGCTGGTTTTGGCCAGTGGTTAAAGTGTTTGCCCCGATCAAGGTCAATGAGAATGTAGTTGACCGAGTTCGTGGGCTCGAGCCCCATGGCATGTGTATGGCATGTATGAAGCCCTGAATAGAGATCAGTTCTCTTAGGGTGCTATACAGATGAATTATATTTTTTATTTTAAATCTGTATCCATAATGTAGGCAGCTCATGCTGCAAACTCCCGGCAGGCTGGCTGGCTGTTCGATTAAGCTCTGCTTCCTGCTTGCAGACGACAGACATCGCTGGCAGCAAGCAGCCGCGTGGCCAGTGCGTCAAGCAGTACCCTCTGCCTTTCGATCAGACGCTGGACACACTACGAGTCGCAAGTGAGTGCAATTAACCGGCGGCCGCCTTTCGACGAGGATAGCTCGGTTGATTACTGCTCGACAGCACCGCCGGCTCGCGATCCCCTAGCTGCCGAAGTTGGGGGACCGGCTTTCATTCTGCGGCAGTGAGCCTTTACTATCCAACCGAGCCTTGAATAGCTAGCTGCCACTGCTCTTTGCAATAGGTAAGGGCCGGCGTAAGCTGTACGGTAAGTCGACCTTGCGGCTTGTCCTGCACGAGCAGCAGCGAGGCCTGTGAAGCTTATACGGCAGAGGCCTGAAAACACAAAAATGGACTCTGTGGCAGATTGCGATCGAGAGACCACCGTGTGGCTTGACTGGCCGCCTGTCCTCCTCCGAGGCACGCTCTGCCGGGCTGGGCTTGCGCTCACCCGGTCCTCTCTTCTCGCACGATTGACTCACCAAATCTCCGGGTTCGATCGCAGCGCGAAATTCACGCAGGTTTCTGCTTTGGCACGCTCTCTTCGCCCCTCGACGATCGGTTGCCAGTGGTCCTCGGAGCCCCGTGTGGCGACTCGACGACGATGGAGCGCACTCGGGGTCCTCCCGCCACTCGGGGTCCTCCCGCTGCCTTGCCGCCGCTTCACGAGGAAGGTTCGCTTGACATTGCTTCTAAATTCCCGTTCTCCTCCTCTCTTTCTTCTCAGGCTACAACGCGGTGCTGGCCCCTGCTCAGCGAAGAGTGCCCGACGACGACCGGGCATCATCGGCGGCAGCCAGCGGAGGCCCGTCGGCAGGGCAGCCAACGACGGGCGCTGCATCCGGCGGCGAGCGCCTGCAGCAGGCCAGCGCCAGGCTGCTCGCAGCTTACGCCGGCGCTGCCACTGCATATGCCGCTGCCGCCGCGCAGGGAGCGAGAGGCAGCGGCGGCGGCTCTCAGTCGCCTGCTGCACCCGACATCGTGGACGCCGCTGGGCTGGCGGCCGCGACGGCACCACCGGTTAGCGGTGGCCAGCAGAGGTAAGACCGGATGCGCTGTGCCACCGGCTCGTTGAACTTTGCCCTGGGTCGCTGGCAGTGAGTGCTTCCTTTGCTGCTCCCTAAGCGACCCGGTCTCCCATTCGACTCGGGCTCTGACGAGAGTTGTCGTGGACTTGGCGACTTCGCGAGAAATCTTCGAGCCAAAAGTTCGAGTGGCCTGCATGTCGAGCCAAAAGTTCGAGTGACATGTACCCGGCCGCCCACACGGCCATCTTATAATAATGACAACAATAATACTAGATTTAACAGCCTCTTTTTGTATAGCGACAGAAGAGCCTCTACGGCTATCGCCACCGCTTGCAGTGGTGATAAATGATCGCCCACCGCAGGATTCGAACCCACGACCTCGGGGCCGAGGTCGTGAAAAGCAACCGCCTTACCTAGTGAGCCATTACGACTCACATCTAATGTAGGTGATGAGCCTAAGGTCTGAGGCCGAGAAGCCAAGAGCGTCCCCCTGGACGCACGAAGTAGAAGCAGCTTTAGCGAATGCCTCAGCAGCTTACCGTATGTCGATTGGTGTATCTCCACATCATCTCGTCATCATCATCATCATCATCCGTATCTCCACAAAGCCACTACGTCTACGAGGGTGTTACGCTGGAGAGCTTTTCCATGCAGCTTCCTCAGAATGTATCGCAGCTAACAGACTTCATCTCACGCAACAAAGGGAAAGCGAGAAGCATAGCTAAGTCATGTGGGCAGTCGATGCAGTGCGTAGCATGGGAGTAGCAGCTCAGAATGGCTGGAAAGGATGTAGTACAGTCGGCAGTCGAGGAGTTTCTGCGTAGGAATTTGGGAAGTGAGCTCCACGGTCTGGTACCTTCAGAGCAAAAGCTTCTGTTGCCAACGGTCTGTAGCGTGTGAATATAAAAGCTAATGTATTGTCCGTGGATGATCTAAGAGAGCGGGGAGGCTGAAACTGGTGCAGCAGTTCCCCAAAGTATGAATGAGCCAAGCCGTGGCCTTGGCCTTGTGGGTCAGCGAAAGAATCTTGCCCTGTATCCTTTGATCAACCTGAAGCCACCGAAGCTCCTTCAGCACAAAGGATACGCATGATCAAATCTCTGCAATTTGTTTATCTAGTCTTGCAGCCATATTCTTCACCAGCTGCAATGGCTTAGTGGCTTTTTGGTAGCCCAGCCAACATGGAATTGCAGTAATCCAGCCTAAACAGGACTAAGAAGCTAGTAAGATTGTTAACCAGCCATCGTGGTAGATAGTCCCTAATCTTGGACAGGGATCATCAAACGTTGCTGATAGGTCGAGCAGAACCTTGGCAGTCTTTTGTCTTTGGTAACATCATGACGGAGATCAGTTTCAGCAAAGTGTAGTCGCTTGAACTCCGACTGTAATTCTTCTGATAATTACTATTTTCATTGTGTTCTACTAGCATCTTAGCAAAATCTTTTCGAGTACCTTTTAAAAAGGGAAGAAGTGATAGTATGCGATAGTTGGCTAGAACCTCTGAATCCAACCCAGGCTTTTTAAGTATATGTCGAATGGGGGCGATTTGAAAACTTTGGAAAAACCACTTTATTCAGAGAATAATAAAATCCAAGTTATGGCTGGGCTCGGTTTATTCGCTAGTGAAGACCAAAGAGTGGATAGTACACGGTCGTCAGACTACGAACTCTTTTTACCGGACCTAATTAATCGAACCATTCGTAAATAGAAACATCGAACAATTTCTAAAGGGAGGCCATAGGTTGCCACCCAACGCATGCTTCAGTCGGAGATGGCTTTGCAGAGGCTCAGATGTATTCAATTTTTTCAGCGAAGAAGGTGGAAAGCTGATCAGCCAACAGTCAATATCTGGATAGTGAGACTGCACATGAGACCTCGGCAGCTGCTGCTAGTGTACTCTTTGCTAGATTGTACTCGTTGTAAGTCTCTCCTGAGTAATTGCCGATAATTGTCAGAACACTACGTCTGCCGGCTCCTTCGGTCGCCATCTGCTGCTCATGCTTACGGATGACTCTGTCTCACTGAACCAATCTTTTTTTTAGGTTGCAATCCCTTTTAGGAAGGAATCTGTCCGGATCGTTAGTCTCAATACTGTTAATGAAAGTAGCTCTCGGCCATTTTAGCAGGGGCTTTAATCTGGCCTCTATTCTGCATAGAGTCGTCTTAATGACTTTGACTTTGCTTTTGAAGACTTTAACTCTAAGGCTGTCAGCTCGTTCGTCTGCCGGTTATTTCTGCTTGCAAGCCGTTCTTGCATAGCCAAGCAATTGTACAATTCGCTCACTGTTCCTGCCTCGCTTGGTCCAGATGCATCGATGGTGAAGCAAGAGAGATGCTTCGTCTGCACAGCAACGGCTCGTCAGAGCCAGAGAAAGGACATAAACCGCCGGTGAGTTCACCTTTTGAAGAAAGCCGAAAAGACGAGCGCGGGGCTGACTGACGCTGACTAACCTCGTGCCACGGCATTGCTGCAGTTGCTATATCACTGCAGCTGCGAATTGCACGTCGGCATCGTCACTCTCGATAACATCAGCACGATAGCCTAGAAAAACTTGCCTTCAAGGTCTCCATTATTTGCATGTAAGATTAACTTCAAAGATCTGAAAGAAACCAGTCACTAAGCTGGCAATGCTTGCAGATGACGTTACTGGTAGCAATACTGAGTAGGGAGCAGATCGGCTTCTTAATCCGACAACTTTCCCTCTATCTTCGAAATCGTACTGCAGCATGTGTATCTGTCTGTCTGTAACTCTACAAAGCCACAAAGGCTAAGTGTTTAGACTGGATAGTTGTCCATAGTGCACTCATAAAGCCTAAGCACCAAGCAGTGTGCATGTGGTAGCCTACAGACTTCATTTCAGGCAACAACGAGATAGTGAGAAGCATGGCTTATCAAGGAGGACAGTCAAATAAGTGTGTAGCATAGAAGTAGCAGCCCAGTTTGGCTAGAAGGAAAGATGCGACAGAGTCGGCTGCTGCTGCTGCTGGCACATTTGTGCAAGGCAGAATTTCATAAATTGGTTGTACAATAGTTGGGCATGCAGAGCAAAAAGCTGCAACTTCTTCACCAATAGCTCTGTTATGAAATGATGGGACACCTAATTAATTGTCCTTGCAGAGCACGACCGCACGAGGAGACTGAAACTAGTGTATTCCTTCAGCTAGGTGTGAAAGAATTAGGCCGTAGCAGACCTCATGGGTCAAAGTATAATTTCTGCTCGGCCTCGGCCTCGATAAACCGAGAGCCATCGCAGCTCTTTTGCCAAAGGAGAGACGTGAATAGATTTCTTAGATTCAAAGACCAAAATGCTTGCAACATTCATCGCCAACTGTGAAGGAATAATGACTTTTTTATGACTTTTTTAACACTTGGCCAGACCATTCTTTGACCTACAAAAATTTCAAGAATAATTGTGTCACAAAATAATGATTTATAAAAACTAAAAATCAAGTTCAAGTATGCATAAGAAATAACTTTGTCAAAAATGAACTCGATCGAGGATTTAAGATCAAAGTCCAACTCAGATTCCAAACTTCACTTTGATTTGAGTGCTATTGGCCAAGCTATGGATTAGGGTTTATGGTTTAGGGTTTGGGTTTAGGGTTTAGGCACAAAGGTAGACTGTTGAGGAATCTAGCTGAAAGCTGCAAGCATCAAAGCTGCACACATATACATCGATGTGCCAAAGTTTATCAACTTGTGCTAAAAGTCCCATATGATGCAGAAGTCTGTAAATTTATAATTTGCAGATATGTTGCTTCTCGTTTACTTCCGGATTAGACATGATTTGCACAATAATTTGACTGCTTTTCTTTTATGCTGAAATAATCAAAACTTCGGATTCAATTTCTAACACTTTATTTGAAAGGCACCTTTGCATGTAAAAGTCGAATGTTTGACCCATTTTTCAACACTTCGCTCTTAATCTTTCCTGAAAACTGAGTGAAAATACTACACTCGAAGCCATTTTCTGCTTGCTTGCTTGCATTGATGGGCCTAGAAAATATTGCATATAGGACTGCCTAATCCCACAGAATTGTTCTACGTCCAGCACTTCTTATTGTGCGTGCCTACGTTGCAGAGACGGTCAGCGAGGGAGAGCTCAAATGCATCCTCCACAGTGGCCGAGTCAGCAGGGGAATGCAGTGGCGGAGGAAGCAGTGGCTCGTTGCCTGCTCACCTAGGCTGGCGAGGGCAGCAGAGGCAGTCTGTGCAGACGGACGGGTTGGACATACCTAGAGTACTGAGACATTTGCTTCGCTGAAAGCGTCTGCTACCCAATCAAATTTATGTCGGGCCATGGCCAAAGTTATCTCATCAAAATGAGATCCGCCGATCTCTGTACCCTGCGGTTCAGACTGCAAAGGCAATAGCTGAATGTGGGCCCTTGTGTATAGCCGAATACAATCGAGTTGTCACGTGATCTGCAGCTTGTAACCTGCCTTGCATAACACTTAATGTCTTGCTGATTGGTTAAGCATACAGATCAGACTTCCCATCTTGAACCTGACGAAGGAGTTTGCTGGCGCTTAAGCTTGACACAATAGTATGCTCGGTAGCCTACACATCCGTTACATTGTTATCACCGGCCAGCAGTAACGTGGCTGCACTGGCGACCTTAGGGACTTCTTATTTTCTTACGCAACGACATCTACTCTCCAACTGCCGACTATGGCACATCTTTTTCAGCGGTCCTGAACTGCTACTTCTATGCTACTCACTACCTCAACTGCTCTCCTGACTCTGCTATGCTTCCAACTTTCTCTTTGTTGCGTGAGACGAAGTCTGTTGGCTACCGAATGCGTACCGAAAGCCGCTTAGGCTGTGAGTGCGCTATACAAAACTCTCCTGTGTAACATCCACATGGTCTTTATGACTTTGTGGAGTTACTGACGGAGATACATTTTAGAACTTAGCTGTGTAAACGGTAAGAGGCCAACAGTGGTGTCTAATGCAAGGAGGCCATTTATTCCATAGGTCGAGGTTGTGGTGCCTTTGCCTGAATAAGCTTGCAGTATTTCCAAAGATGGTCCTGAATTAATGCAAATCACTGAAGGTGAAATATGTGGACGTGTGCATTCATCGTTTGAGTAGAGCACATTGTCTGACATTCGATTATGTATTTTGCCACCGAAAAGGAAAGAAGTAATGGTCCGTGCAATCAGGCCGACGGCAGGCAGGGAAGCAAGTGTCCGTTTAGCTCAAGCCCCAGGCGAGAAATATAATTTTCATGTGTATTAGCACCCTCAGAGAACTTAATCTCTATTCAGGCGCATCGCATATGCCAAGGGGCTCGAGCCCACGACCTCGGCCCTATTCTTGGTTTCGGCGAGCACCTTAACCGCTGGGCCCAACCAGCCCCGAGAAGTGTCCTTTCTTTGCCATGGCAAGACGGGTGTGTAGTTCAGACGAGGCTGTGATGATCTCACAGCTGGATAAGCAATTATTTGGGTAGCCAGCAGTTGCTACAACCACAACTGGCCCAGCAGGCAAGTTCTTCGGCAGCCATAAATCAGCAGCGATAGAAAAGGCAGTGGCGAGCAGTTGATTAAATAAAAGAATGCCAGTCCAATTTCAAGTTCTCAAGAGGTACTTGCCGGTAGCTCAGCGCCTTGAAGAGAAGCAGGCTCCCAAATGCGTTTCTAGAAATGCGGACTAGGGAGTAAGCTTCGCCGGCCGCTCGAAAAGGAAAGCCAGTCGGCTGTTTAGAGCTTGCTGGACGTCGTCATCAGTCTGTATCGTGAGTGATACGAATGTCTAATTGAATTCGCAGGCAATTGTCTGCGCTTGTGGTGGCAGCAGTACAGCCGAGCTGCTGAGTGATGAGCACCGGGTGTAAGAACAAGGCTGAGATTGGTGGTGGCTTGAACAAGCTAGTGGTCGGTTGGTCGTGATGTCGGTGGGCATCAATGCAGAACCCTCGATGAGCGGAATTAAAGGACCGATAAATTGGAGAGACAGATAGGCAAAAAGTAAGCCGTTAAGAGTACATCGGGTGACAGAGTGACTAGGAGTTTGTGGTGACATATCCAGAGCGACAGGTCGATGCAGCTCACTCAAGTAGCGACATCGATTTGGGCACTTCCTCAGCAAAACGCAAACAGTGAGTGCTGTCCAGCGGGAAAATGTGACTGCCTCACACGTCTCGATGGCTCTCGTAGCGTCGAGAGTGGGCCACGATGCAAAAAAAGGGGAGCGGACTGGCAGCGGGGCCGTAATGAGTCGCGGCGCTACTGACAGGTGTCCGAGGTCACTTGCGATATGCAAATGCGCCGTTAGCAGTCTAACGAGCTCGGCATTTACTCATGAATAGTTGTCGGTTCGTGCAGTCATGTCACGATAAGGTCGTCGCCAGTTGTTGATGTGTGTGTCTGTTGCTGGAATTTAACACGCAGCCTGATTCTCGACTATCGATTTCGCAACCTCGGAAGAAAGGACGGGAATGTCCGATCTGGCCGACAGCAAGCAGAAAAAAAGAGTGTCCGCTCATGCCAAGCGGAGGGTAGAGAAGTGTCCTTTGTTTGCCACTGTAAGCCGAATCTGGGCTCCTCCGTGACTGACCTGTACTGTGATGTCCTCACAGCTGGGCAAGCAACGAGTTGGGTAGCCTGCAGCTGCTGCGAATAGAAGTGATGCGCATATATTGCTTTTATATAGCGTGTAAATTGCCTATTTATGCAGGAATCGTTGCGTTACAACGTAACATCTTCAGTTGCCCTAATAAGTGTTTCTACTCGTGCGCATGACGTACGAACACGAACGAGTAGCTGGGATCAGCGATTCCGTGTACAGTAGGTTATCTTCTTGAAGATTCGACGATCGACGAGATTTCGAGCGGCTTTTTTAATTTGGAAAGTACTGAGGATTACACCACTCGAGAAGCTAGTTTGTACCTGAGAGTTCCAACTGCATTGAATTGCCCTTTTCGTCGGCCCCTACCATTTCGACAAAAGTAATTGCATTTTCTAACCACACTTGAGCCAAGCTAGAAAGAGCAGCCACGGGTGTTCCGTCTAGACAGCACGATCCTATGTCCTAACCGCCGGACTCGGTGAAAGCTACGTCACGAGGCCGACCTATCATACAGCGATTCAATAGCACAAAAGGAAACAGCGGTTGACGGGCGTTGCTCTTCTGCTCTCGGCCGGTGCGAATCCCGGCGCCGTGCTGTACGCACGCTCCCCATAATCTACACAGCAGTACAGCGAGCCAACTCATTACACTGTGAGTGCCCTGTTCTCCTGCCCATGCAAGCTTCCTAGTCAGGTGCGTGCTGAGCTGCTACTACAAGCTATTTCCTAATCTCGTGTCATACGTAATCGACGCTCCGCGCTCACGTTGAAACACGACGTAGAATATCGACGAGGAGAGTGGTTGACTCTGTTGCCAAGTCTTGTACGTGAGTTTGCAGCCAGCGACCGCATCCTTCGACGAAAGCTTCAGCTACAAGTCGGCGTTGGCACGTCCAAGCGGATCGAGCTGCTTAACAAAAAAATAAGCAGCGGCATACATAAAAAGTGGTAACAGGAACAGTATACCGAGTTTCATGGACCTGGCTGCGACACTCACGAGGGATGTGTGCCGAGCGTAATTCCGAAGACTCGACTGCTGTTTTTCTTGACCTGGCCTGCGACAAAATCGTAGGCTGACAAGTGGGCGCAAATGCAATGCATTCGTCGAACCTGACGGTCACAAATTAAACCATCACTAACGGTCGCTTAGTCACGTGCTTTGGCATGCGGTTTGAGGAGATCGCAGGGCGTGCCTGCATCGAACTGATCTCTCTCTCTCTCTCTCTCTCTCTCTCTCTCTCTCTCTCTCTCTCTCTCTCCCTCTCTCTATCTCTCTCTCTCTCTCTCTTTTGCCTCATCAGCTTCTGCCTCTCCTTTTGACATCAGAGTCCTGGCGTACGGTCCCACGGCCAGGTTGACGGTAAAGCACAGTAGCACCCCACCCTCACCCGCGACTTGTCTTATTGAAATGGAGTCGTAGCAGTCAGCGAAATTTCACGAAGTGGCAACCAACGGGAATAAGAAGAAGCAAAACGACAACAGCGAGCTGCAGCTACACGGCGGCAGGCAAAACAATGGCAGGCAAACGAGCGGGATCACTAGCAACGGCTACAGTCGCGGCAAAGTAGTAGTCGCTGCAAACTGCTTTATACTGCATTAATACTTATGTCGACCATAAAACTTCTCCTTAACCGCTTCCAGACCAACACCCTACTCAGTGATGCTTGCGGCGATCTAGCAAATCCTTTCTCTAGCTTGTTGTCATCAAGATAGATACGACTAGAGGTTTCATGCTAAAATTAACACTGGAGTCCTCTCTTTCAGCTCATTGTAGTACCTCAAAAATGTGCACCTCCTTTAAGTCTGATACTAATGACCTCGCCTCGAAGTTCGTCTCCCAGTCCAAGAAGACAACTCCAAACCAGATAGCCACTGTTCTTCTCCTGAGGTGCCCAGATCTGCTGCTGCCAAGAATAATTAGCACGATAAATATGTCCCTATCGTCAGATCTTGTTTCTGAATCACTCCAAAAGACTATTGTTGGGCTACTCATTAAGTAGGCAACATTAGACCAGGTGAACTTAAGCAGCTTCTTCTCAGCCTCCCTATTGCCGTTCCTATAAAAAACTGGAACAAATAGCAGCAGACCGGCTGAATTATTACATCAAAATGTCAAGCCTAGCACGCTAGTTCCCGTAAGGTTTCAGAGATACTTACCCCACAAATTCAGCACTGGTGTGAATGCATAACGACCTCAGAAATGCAGACTTTTCTAGAGTCTCTCTGCTTGTCTATTTCAACAGTGCTTGATACGATTTAAAATCGCTTGCTCTTTGAAGTCTATCAACTCACCTGGGCATCCGTGGCACCGCACTGCATGGCAATCATTTACATCCTAACTCATTGGGAGGTTTCAATGCATTGATGTCAAAGGGCAGCCATCATCCGGGGTTTCACTCAAGCACAGAGTACCCCAAAGATCTGCACAGGGTCTATTTCTCTTCACAATTTATACTCTCTCTCTCTCTCTCTCTCTCTCTCTCTCTCTCTCTCTCTCTCTCTCTCTCTCTCTCTCTCTCTCTCTCGCCGATGTAATCACTAAGCACAACACAGGCTTTCATTGTTATGCAGATGACTCACAGCTGTACCCCATGCTTTGATTCCTCTCCTGCATTTAGGCACGGAACTCTCTAGACTTCCTTGTAGCATGTATTGCTGACATCCACTTTTGGATAGCAGCAAACTTCCCAACTGAATGGTGGACGATACAATAAGAATAATAATACATTTGTATAGCGCCCTCAGAGAACTGAATCTCTTTCTAGGCACTTTGTAGATGATACAAGCAACTTACTAATTATGATAAAACCTAGTGTTGCTGAGAAATTGGTACGCTTAATCAAAAAATGGACTCGGCTAGCATATCTCGTGTAGCATCTCCAGGAAATCTAGGTGACCTTGTCCTAAATGACCATTTACTAGACGACCACATCAGCTCCATACTCCAGTCTGCCTACTTACATGTAAGTAAGACTGCTTAAAAGTAAATTCAGGCCTCCTTATACAGGGATACCACATCCAAACTTGTGCATGCATTTGTGACATTCCGTGTCGACCCTCTGTAACTCGCTACGTGCACGTCTTCCGGCCTATGCAATAAAGCGCTTACAATTATTGAAACACTCTGCAACTAGGCTTGATTGTCACGTTCGTGTAATTTCTACATTACACTACATCTCAACAATCAGCTCCGGCAACCCATCATGCAGTGTATATACTTCAAAGTTTTTTCACTCACATTTAGATTCCTCCATTTTTTGCTTCTACCAAACCATTTCCAAACTATTTCCGAATCAGGCAAGGTATCGTACCACCCACTCTCGCGACTCAAGCCATTTAGCTTTGCCTCAAGCTTACCTCAAATCCGTTAGCCACATTGCCTTTAGTTCGCATGCTCCCAAGTTTGAAACTAACTCCTGACTGATGTCACGACACTACCTATCTGGACGACATTTAACAAGAAGCTCTAAACGCTCCTGTTCCTCGTAGTATTCACTGGTTCCGCGTTGATTCCCCAATATGTTCTTATTCGTACTGACACTGAGTACGTAATCGTTATTTAACTGGTATGCATTCTTTGCATCGAGTGTAAATTGCCTAGAAAAAGATTTAGTTCTCTTGGGACGCTATGCAAGCGTCCCATAATCATAATTATAATTTGATGGTAATTCTAAATGAACTTTTCATGTAAATACTAAAAGTGCTTGTAGCAAGCAGTCAGTCCAGGCGCTGAGCTGTGTCAGGTTTGCAGCTCTGCACGAGCTGCAGACCGAAAGTCGACGGGCGGCTAGGACTGGAGGGCGAGCAGGTCAAGGAATGTGAAGTCGGAAACAAGTAACAAACGTTTACTGCCCACAAACGTTTCAAATGTCACTGCAATGAGACTGAGCGAGCGCTTTGCCTACCGGCCTTCGGGCCCTTCCTCTTTGCCTACCGGCCTTCGGGCCCTTCCGCTTTCCGCATGCGATAGCTGCTTCGCTAGCTGCTCCGAGCTCCAGTCGCTCCGGGCAATCGCTCGGCGCACGAGTGCACTAGCACCGACGCCGCTGCCGCCTCCGAAAGGCTTCGCCAGCAGATCCGAAAGGGCGTCACGCCAGCGATCGCAGGAGACTGAACTCTCGCCCCGAGAGCCGTCGATTAACGACGCCCGGCGGCTTTATTTTCGCCGTTTCGCCGAAGTTTCACTTTGCGACAGTGAAGGGTGCTTCGTCATTGCTGAGGCGTGGCTAAAGGCCACGCCATCTCGCCGAAGACAGACTCACGCGGAACATGAGCGAGAGAGCTGTCTGCCACCCGTCGCTTACACGGAGGTCCTGACCGGGGACCTCAAAAAATAGGTAGCAAATCGAGTAGCAAATCGCGAAATAACTTGGCTGTGGCTGCGACTTCGGCAGAGCTGCAGGCGGCGATTCGACATGCGGCGAGCAGCTGCTGCCATCGCCCCCTGCAAGGATCCCGGCTCGACGGCAGCGGACGACAAAAAGCGGCTGTTAGCTTCGAGGCTGTTCGCTCTCAGAACGAGAGAAGGCCAGTCCGCTCCTCGGCCGCCGTCCGCGCTCTCCACTCTTCGGGCATCCTCGCGTCGTTCGTGGCGGCGGCTGACGCAGTTCAGTCACGTGCCGCCCACGTGACCGCGGGCTCGATCCCAGCGTGCCGAACCGGCAACGTACGACGCTTCACCGGCTTTCGCCGTGCCGTGGGCGTGCGCACATCTTATCTCGAGCGGCGGCATTCTGCGCGCTCGACCTGTCCGAGGCCTCTCCAACGCTCGACAGATAGGTCTTGGTGTTGCTCAGGACGTTCGCGGCACCACGAGCTCAGCTCGGCTCAGTTCCGGGTAGGGCGACGTCGTAATGTGCTGCATTCATCGCGAGACCGTCCGAACCCGACGTCCGCCCACGCCTTGCATTCATGAGACGCCAGCCGAAAGGAGGTCGGATAATAGGCGACGGCGCCGAGCGCTGCCGTCGCCTTCCGCCGCTGCTTCCTGCCTACTCGCCGTTTCGCTTTCGGGAATCTGCAATCGGAGAGCAGCGCCGGGCGGCGTGAAACCGGTGGCACTACAGCGGTCTAGCTCGCTAAGCTAAGCGGTGCAGTCGCCCGGGTCGACGAGTGACCTCGAACGAGAACCCGTGCTCGCAGCACGACATGCTGCTGCTGCAACCAGATAGCTGCAGTCGGCGCTTTTTTTTGCTTCCACGTAGAGACAGCGCCAGCTCGCGCTCATTCTCGAGCTGGCGCTCATTGCGGTGCCCTCTCCCGGCGACAATTATACTAATAATGCAATTGTATAGCTCCCCCTTAGAGAACTGAATCTCTTTCTGGGCACTTTACAGGTGCTGCTTAGAAACTATTACCAAATTACTGGCAGTAACATTCGCAAGCAGCAGGCAGCACAGTGCAATCGCTCGAGCGAGGATCTCGCCTTCGCTGCCGTGGAGTCGGTCGGCGTGGCGCCTCGAATCACCACCGTTCGAGCCGAGCACAATCAGGCTTTCACATTTATGCTACCGATGACACACAGCGAAGTACCTATGCATTAAACACTCCCAGTCCTAAAGCGAGTCAAAATCTCTCAACTCCCTTGCTGCATGTATCGCTGACATCCAAACTTGAATGGCAGCAAAATTTCTCAAGCTAAACGACGATCAAACCAGTTCCTAGTTATTAGAAAACTAAGTTCAGGTCAGAAATCGGAAAGCTTAACGCTCAAAATTGGCTCTGTCAGCTTATCTCCAGTTGTATCTGCACGAAATCTGGGCGACCTGCTCCAAAGCTACCTTTCATTAGATGACTACATTAACTTCAGAGTCAATCTGCCCACTTTCAGCTGCGTAGCATTGCTGAAATTCGGGCCTGCTTAGACAGGAATACTACGTCTGAATTGGTCTATACATTTGTGGCATTGGCGACTTCTGTAACTCCTGCTTGTTGGTCTACAAGCCTGTGCAATCAGGCGTTTACAGTCGGTGCAAAACTCTGCAGCTACGCTTGTCTGTCGGGAGCATCGAAGCTCTCACATCGCATCCATCCTCGCTTACTTAAATTGGCTCCCAATCAATCAGCGTATCGACTTAAAGATAGTTGCATCACTCTCTTCGAGGTCCCTTCATTCTCTGGCTTAAGCACAACTGTCAGAACTAATCCCCCGCCAGGCTAGGCATCGTACACCCACTTTTCTTCCTCAAGTCGCGCTTGGCTCTGCCTCGAACTAACCTCAAATCCTTTGGACACCGTGCCTTTAGTTCATATGCTCCCAAAAACTGGAAATCACTACCGACTGACGTCACTTCATTCCGACTTGACTTAACAAGTTTTGAGAAGTTGTGAAAGCACAGCGGTTTCTCGCAGCAGTGCACGTGCACACCTTGGACCAGACCGCTGGACTATACGCCACCGAGTACAGGCGCCTAGACGGAAGGGAACAGCTTGGCGTGCAGCAGCAGGGCGCGGAGCGTCGGCACCTCGACGGCCCGCCGCCGCCGGGGCGCTTGGCGCTCCTCCTCGAGACCAGTTCGCCGGCTCGCTATTCGGTCGGCCGCCGTGCGTGCAACCGGTCGGCCCCCATTCGCGCAGCGTTCGGTCAGCCCCGACGACGGCTCCAAAGAGGCGCTGGCGGGCTCGCCTCGAACGGCCCACTTCCGCTGCTGAGGCGCGAAACGAGAACTGCGCTCGAGCCGGCCGACTGGGCACGACGACTTGCGACGACTGGGCGCGCTCGCCAACAGAGCAAGCCGTGCGCAGCCGATGCCTGATAATCCTGCCGAGCAATCCAATCGCCGGCGGCGAACTCACACGGGCGGTCCGCTTCTTCGCATCGCAGGCCATGCTGCTCCTCGAAGTCACATGTTGCTGCTGCTGCTGCTGCTGCTGCTGCTGCTGCTGCTCTGGGCGGCTCGTTCGAGCTGCTGCGGCCAATTTATGGCTCTTCTTTGATGGCTACTGCTGCCCACCGAGCCCCGGAATTCGATTCGGGCGACTGCCTTCGAGACGTCACCTTCCTACCTGACCCCTTGACGTGAATTTATGGCCGGGTCCTTTGACGAGGATGAGGATCGGACGAGGGGTCGAGACAGCAGTATCGTAGCTAGGGCGCGTAACCAACCGGCCTCGCGGCGGGCCGCCCTGCCTGTGCTGGCCGCTGGCGCGGCCGGGTTGAAATACGTCGCCGCGAACTCGCCGTGGACGGGCTTCTTTCCACCGGAGCGGTTTCGGCACTCGATCGTGCCGTACGCACTCTGTCTGGAGCTAGTAAATATGTCGCCGGCAGACGCCGGGCGACAGAGATGTGCATGCGTTCAGAACGATAAGTCTTCGACGATACTCGACGGGGCTCGCTCTGCGACAGTTAACAGCGAAGTCAAAGCGTATCGTCCGACATCCGGTGCCGGAACGTCCGTTTCCTTCGCTTTAATTAATTCAGAGACAGCTGCGACCGCCGCCGCACCGAGCCTCGGCTGCCGCAGATAGGCACGGAACGTTCTGTCTAGTCCTTCGTATGCATGTACCTGCTTACACTATGCTATGCCTGCTTCTTGCGGATGTTACCACCAACCATTTGGTAATGCTTTATATGCAGTATCTGTAAAGTGCCTAGACAGAGATTCTATAAAGTGCAGATTCTGTAAAGTGCCTAGACAGAGGTTACTATACAAATGTATTATTATTATTATTATTAAGAAACGGCTGCCTTGTTGATTTGCAAAGTGAGAGCAGCATGGGAGCAACCGCGAACCGCTGCATCTGCTTAGATTGAGTATAGCGACATTCCATGCAAACGGCTTATCACGTTTAAGGGCCATTTTTCCTACCGCCTCTAAGCCGAAAAGAGTGCAACTTCGAGCTGTCAAATTCAGAGCCGAATGTTACGAGAAAGCGGATTTATTACTGGGGCGTGGGCGGTATCGACTGCCGCTACGACGAGCCCAGCTATCGACCTTCGTGCATTGGAGAGCTGCTAAAGCGACTCTTCATTAACCACGAACTTCAAGACTCTCCCTCCCGTTTCTCCAGTACAGTCGGTCAAGTGGCGGAGAGGACCAGCACCCGTTGTTTGTGCTATGTATTGTGCGTGATCTCTTATGCTATGCCACGTTATATATGTTATGCATTGTGTGAATGATAAAACTCCGAAGCTGCTACAAGCGTTCGCAACTCCACTGTGCCTTGTGTTATCCATGTTTTTTTGATGGAAACTCATTCATTCCACTCATATTTAGTTACGAAAAGTTGAAACGCTAAATCATCTGATTATGGTAGTGCTGGAGATAATTATTATTTCCTGCATTGCTCTAACTAAGAACCTGATATGTCACAATCTACGCTGTAGACCTTCTGAAAGCTATCTGAAGTAATAGCTAGTCGGTAGTACTTTTCGCTTCACACTTATCAGGTGTGGTCATCTACTGCTTTAGCCCCTGGGTCTTAGCCTAGGCCCTGCATCTTTTGAGGGGTTTGGCACATGTTTATAGAGCATAGTAATGAGTCTGCTGACGTTTTTAAATTACCATGTTTTAAATTCAGACACAGACTTTGACTTTGACTCTTCAAGGACGTCGGAAGGTCGGCATCGCAGCCAGGATTACATCAAAGATAGATTATCTTAACACGACGTCACAATGGCGATTGTTCAATCGGTTCGTGTTACACGGATGATTTAATAAGGGGGTAAATCCCATGTTTTGGGGATATACCATCCAAGCATTTCACTTTACAGCAAATGTAAAGCGCCTAGAGAGAGATTAAGTTCTCTGAGGGCGCTTTATCAAGTGAATTATTATTATTATTATTTCCCATTTTACCTCCTTTACCCTTCTACTCTTTGACCCTGGGTCATAAACCAAGAGGAAGGTGCTCGCTCTTCACGACCCAGGTCGTGGGTTCAAGTGCTGCAGTGAGCGATCCTTCATTGACCACAGCAAGTGGTGCTGATAGCCATAAAGGCTCTTCTGTCGCTACATAAATGAGGCTGTTAAACGAGCTAACCTCTTTTATTAGAATGCAAAAAGCTCTACGCTAACTACGCTGCTGGACTCTCGGGTCGGCTCTGCTATTGTCGCTATACACGTCGGTGTATCCGCACGGCTTCTGCACACGTGACTTCTAGCTGCTCTTTCAGGCGCCAGCTTCACACCTTCACAACTACGTCACGCGTCTGCAAGGACTAGCACCCGTTACGTGCACTACGTTAGTGGCTTTAGTTCAGTAGCCGGCTCAGCGCTAGCGAGCGGCTCTAGTAGCGGTTGCAGCTGCCGCAGCTGGAACGAAAAGATGTATCCAATTTACGGCCTCCTTTACAAGACTAAGCTAATGCGGCTCGCTACGCCGCGCCGCAGCATGCTCGGCAAGCCGAGCATTGAATGAGAGCGCTATCTGACCCACTCTCCGCCGAATAGCCCACGCCAGCTCCAGACAAAAAAGCCAGAAAAGCCGCCGAGACTCACCGCCTTCGCTACTTTCTCATCGACGCTTCGAGAGGCGACGTCGTTGTCGGTAGTGATGGCATCGAATTGGCTGGCGCGCACGGCGCTCCGCAGCATTTCCTCCACCGTCTCGTGGTTGACCGTGCTGTATTCTGGGTGACGGATGTCGCTCCCTAGGATCGGAGGTGCAAGGTGCGAAAGGCGTGAACTCGTTGCCGACTCGCCACGCAGGTCGACTGGCCAGTCAGCGGCCATGGCGCCTAGCGCCTTAGTCGCTGCTTCGCGCCAGAGCCAGAGCTCGTGCGGCCTCAGAGCCAGAGCTTGCTCGCCTCAGTGCCAGAGCTCTGAGCTCGTGTGGCGGCCACCGGCGCTCGTCGCGCTTCGCTCCGAAGTAGAGAAGGGAGGCGCTCCGGGGAGCGCTCCGCCCGCGGCTTGAGAGCGGACAAAGCTGCTGCAGCAGACTCCGTACGCTGCGTGGTAAGAAACAGTAAACCTTGGCCGCAATAGCAGCAGTGCATGAAAGATTTTTACTCGCGAAACTACGAGAGTGAGTAACTTGTGTAGACGATGCTGGAGGATTCAATCGTCTCTTTAGAACTCTCCACGTAAACTCAAGACATATGTAATATATATATATATATATATACGCATATATATATATATATATATATATGAAACTTATATTTTAAATATTTAAAAAATTATTCTTCCTTAGCAGGAGGAGTCCTGCCCTGCCGGGGCCACGAGAGCTACCCGCTATATATATATATATATATATATATATATATATAGCGGGTAGCTCTCGTGGCCCCGGCAGGGCAGGACTTTATATATATATATATATATATATATATATATATATATATATATATATATATATATTAATATTGCATATTATATATTATAAATATGTTTATATAATTAGTTTCGATAGAAATCACAGATAACTTAATCTCTATCCAGACGCTTGGCGTATTCTGCAGGGCTCGAATTCAGGTCCCACGGTCGTCAAAGGCGAGCACCTTAACCCTTGGGTCAAACCAGGGCAGAAGTGTGGGGTAGTGAGCCATTACCTTGAATGAAAATTTAACCTTACGAACAACGGCAGCTAGTGAGTCTCGCCACAGGCCGTAGCGATGAAGATGAGAAGCTTCATTTTGGATCGGTACTGCCGCGCAATGCCGTACTCACTGCCGTGCAATGCCGTTCTCACTGCCACGCAATGCCGTTCTCACTGCCACGCAATGCCGTACTCACTGCCGTGCAATGCCGTACTCACTGCCGTGCAATGCCGTACTCACTGCCGTGCAATGCCGTTCTCACTGCCACGCAATGCCGTTCTCACTGCCACGCAATGCCGTACTCACTGCCGTGCAATGCCGTACTCACTGCCGTGCAATGCCATACTCACTGCCGTGCAATGCCATACTCACTGCCGTGCAATGCCATACTCACTGCCGTGCCATGCCACGCGCTAGGCCCAGAGCGCAGCTCTGAAGATTCTTTACGTGGTGAAGCTTGCATTGAAGATTTGCTAAGAGCCGGCCGCACGCGTCCGGAATAGCAGGAGTAACCTCGCGCAGCAATGGCCGGGATGCCAACTCCCTACCCTCCCCGGAGGCGTGGAGGCTAACCGGAAGTCTATCGCGATAGTATACCAGCTAGTCTATTGGGCTTTAAAGATATCAAGGCCATTGCTTGCTTGTAGTCCTGAGCTAAGCTAATGAGGTATGAGAGCGCCTGATCCTCACGACACTTTTGTAAGCCACGTAAAGAAATATTAGCTCGATTAAAAGCTTCATTCGTATAGCGGCAGAGGAGCTTTAACGGCTATCATTGCCGCTTGCAGTTGCTAATGAAGGATCGCCCACTGCAGGATTCAAATCCATAACCTCGGTCGTGAAGAGTGAGCACCTTACCTCAGGGGCTATCACGGCCCCTAAGTACCTTGACCTCGACTCGTGACTTGACGAGTAGTCACCGAAAGTTCTTTAGCAGCAGGGTCAGACCGGTTCAACCGTGCGGCGTATTTCGACAAGTCGGGCTGCCCTGTTGAGAAGGGTCTGCAAACACACTTAAATAATTTCTTGGGCCGCTGGCCAAAAGCAAATAGCTTCGATGCCACTTGGAAAGTGACCAGTGCTTGTGCCAGCCATTCCGTCAAGGAGCTCTCCTAAAAGCTTCTGACAGCAATTTTGTGTCAATTTGGACGGCAGATACTCTGGCTGAGTTTAAAATAAAGCATTCGAGCCGGAGGTCAGAGTCAAATATTACGCTGAGGTTTGAGGCAAAGTCTGAAGGTGCCATGAGGAAGCTACCTAGGTACAGTTGAATGCCGTAGACCTTTGCTCTAAAGATTGGCAATAGCAGTAGCTCTGTTTAACGCCATTTAATTGAAAGAGATTGTTACACCAAGTAATAGACTTTCGAAGGCGGAACTTGCGGGCGATGATAATAATAGTACATTTGTGTAGCACCTTAGAGTCCTGGCACGTTACACATGCTGTCAAGGAAGCATGTCAATATAGTTAGTGGCAACGTGCACAGGGTCAGCACCCATAAGCGCACAAAGGAAAATTCACAAAGACCTAGTGAGGAGCATGTTTAGCTTGAGATCCCCAAAAATGGCCAGAAATCGCTCAGTTTTGACATTTCCCGTAAATTCCGGGATTATTCTTGACTTGGTACATGCATCGTATATCTCTCGGAAGTGCTTTTCCGATCAGAACATTGCTTACTCTGTCTGTTAACATGCTTGCAATGCTGCCAGTTCAGGCTTCGCCGTTGCTGCTATAACAGGTAGGTCCCGTCCAAAGTAACCTGGTTAACCGCATAGCTGCCAGTCGCACTCTTAATCGGAATCTTATGCGGCCTGAGGCTGTTTGCCTGAGCTCCAGATGCCCAGCGCAGAGTCTGGGAACTTTGCATCTGCAACCACGATCAGCCCTCTATTCCACTCACAGATTTTGGACTGCTGGCAACGAATCCTGCTTCGTAGATTCCAACTTACTACATCTACGCAGAGGCTACGTCAGATCCCCTGGCTACAATGGTTAGCTATTCTTCCAATCGCGTACTCATCCGTATGCTCTCTCTCCCCGACGGATCATCTCTCTCTCTCTCTCTCTCTCTCTCTCTCTCTCTCTCTCTCTCTCTCTCTCTCTCTCTCTCTCTCTCTCTCTCTCTCTCTCTGCTAATCATCACATCTCGCCTAAGCTTACCAAAGAGCAACCCCCTCGACATGGCCTCTTTCTTTAGCCAAGGCGGTAAGTCAGGAGGGAATGCTCGAGTCGTACTGATTGTACAGGGAGTGAGTAATCAGAGTGTGGCAGCCAAATCATCGTGGGCTGCATATTGCGGCAGTATTTTGTAAGGTAATTGTAAGAGCTCGCGAAAACGAGCAGTAAAATCTTCAGTGCCAGCATCAGTTCACGCCGGGCAAGTGTTCATGCTCGTTCGCGTGCAGCCAGTTGTAGATTTTGGCGACGTTCTGAATGGCTGCTATTACCACCTTGAGGCTTGCCATATGCTCCAAGCTCGCCGAGAACGTTCAGCAAACGTCCCGCACAAGACAAGGACAAGCGGGGGGGGGGGGTCGGTCACGTGGACAGAGCTTCGAGCATACTGGCAGCCAATTGGGCCGGGAGGGCAATGCGTGCCCTTTATAAATATGAGTATATACGGGTTTTTACGACCGACCAAGCAACGTAAGCAAGCAAAATCGCTTGCAGAAGCTCTGCGCCTAAAAATCCCAGAAGCTTCCAAACTCTTTAGACAGAGAGAGCATCATCAAACAATTTTTGACTTTCAAGCTGTAAATTTCTATAAAAAAATCGGAATTTTTTTAAAAAGTAGTAGCAAACACTTTCGCTTTTTGTAAATATTCTCGCAGTATATCATTCTGCAATCTTTGAAAGCTTTGGTGATAGCTAATACTATGTTTTTGAGTATATAATAAGGGTGCATATTTATTTCTAATAGCTTTTAAAGGGGTTAATATTTTCGTAACTGTTTCTAATCTCATGAATTATTATAGCTACTGACACTTAAAAAGAACTAGTGCCTACTTAACCAGGCAGTGAATGAGCGCACAGCAGCTTTTGAGAACAATTAGATAATTATTAACCAGCTCTCTCGCCTTGCCTCAGCATGTTGTGAAAAGTAGACCGCCGGCTGTTTCTAAGGTTCCATTCATATTTGTAGGCCCAGCGCCTGCCTGGCCGGCTACATGTCGCCTAGCATGCAAGTCACTTAATCGTCGGCATGTTGTTATTAGTCAGCCTCTTAGATTCCGCCTGTTAAATGTCCACTCATTAAAAACCAAGGGGCTACTTATCTGCAATCAGGCTGTCCAGGAGAAGCTAGACGCATTTCTGCTGATCGAAGCGTAAATAAAGCCCGCTCTGGTGGCCGTGTATCTGAGACCACTCATCCCGGGTTCTCATTGTTTTAGTCTATGCGGCCTGACAAGGTAGATGACAGGGTTGCTATTGTTGTTCGTGAATATTTTGGCTATAAGGCCTGCATTTTTTCACGTGGGCCATCGTTTGAATTAGTTTCTGTGAGGTCTCCATCAAAATAAAATACTAGCTGATTTAACAGCCTCTTTTTGTATAGCGACAGAAGAGCCTTTACGGCTATCACCACCGCTTGCAGTGGCGATAAAGGATCGCCCACCACAAGATTCGAAACCACGACCTCGGGGTCGAGGTCGTGAAAAGCAACCACCTTACCTAGTGAGCCATTACGGCTCACCTCACAGTTGTGATCTACCGAACTCCTTCTAGCTGTCTAAACTAATTTCCGAAGGAGTTTTTGAAGTTCCTCACTAAAATAATTGTTTGCGACAGGCCAATTATAATTGCATGAGACTTCAATATTCACTTTGATAACCCTAGCAACTGCCAGGTCCGCTCATTTCTCGACTGTCTGGAGAACGTCGGTGTGATTCAATATGTTAATCGTACCACTCTGGCTGCTGGCCATATCCTGGATCGAGTTATCCCTAAGGATGTCTACCCCACTGACCATTTTGTGTGCTCGCTGACCATCTCGGATCATTTCTTCTTCTCGTTTACTATTCCTGTCCTCTAATATGTGCAGGATAACGTCGAGTTTGTCCAGCGATGGAACTTAAAAATCATGGACCTGGAGAATTTTTTGAAGTCTGTCTGTGAGGCAGGTCTTCTCGATCTGCACCTAGACTCGAACGATTCCCTCGCTTCGATCCCCTCGCTGTTTGCTGTGATCATGAACCTTAGGAGTGCCCTCGAAGAGCATAAATTCTGTCCTTGTGCACAGCCGCGGAGATTTCTTTCAATTTACCAAAAACCTTCAAAAGAAGCGCCATGTTAAGCACAGACCTGAACGGCGCTTTAAAGATTCGTCGTCTGATAACGATCAAGCCAATGTCAAAGACTTCCTCAGAGTTCAAAGCCGGAGATTAAAACAAACCTGGGCTTCTTTTTTGATTCAAAAACTGAATTCGTGCGAGTCAGATCCAAAACAGATTTACAAAATTGTGAACAGTTTGCTGTCCAATTCTGAGGGGTCAAACTCCCCAGATATCAATGACTCGGCCGACAAGTTTTCAGCCTTCTTCACTGAAAATAATTCGCACATTCGTGACTCCAGAAGGCTCAATCCGACTAAAAAAACTGTTGAGTCGCAACCTGTAACCTTCCTTAAGAGAGTTTCTGAGGTTTCAGCATGCTACGTAGCTTTCTTAATGAAGTCTACTAAAAAGAGCTCGTCTTCTGAAGACCCTATACCATCCCGTTATGGTCTTCACTGGCAGAAAGAATTAGCTCAGTCACAGCTGAGATTTGAATGCTTCTCTGTAAAAAGGATTTGTACCAAAGTCCTTCCAATCGGCCATCGTTTAACCTATACTTAAACAGCCTGGATTAGATGCAGAGGTCCTAACAAACTATCGCCCGGTTTCTCTTCTTCTTTTTTGTCAATGATTCTTGAAAAGATTGTCACTAAGCAGCTTATAGCACACATTGAAAATAATAAATTGTCAGACAAATGTCAGTCGGAATTCAAACGACACCACTCCACTGAAACTACTCTCTTCCGTGTAACCAATAACATCCTATGCAACAACAATGATGGGAATGTCACGTGCCCTGGCGCTGCTGGATCTACCAGCTGCCTTCAACACAATTGATCACGCTATCCTATTTGAAAAATTGAGAACAGCGATCGGTCTGTCAGAAAAGGCACTGGTGAGGTTTAAATCATTCTTCTCTGCACATGATCAATCCGTGTCGTGTGGAGGTCAGGTCTCATTCACAGACCAGTAAACTGAGGAGTCCTACAAGGATCCGTCTTTGGTCCTTTGCTGTTCTCCATTTATATTCAACCTCGGGGAGAAGGGATTCAGGCCCATACCATCGGCTTTCACTTCTATGCTGACGACATTCAGCTGTATTTGTCTTTTAAACCGTCGGAATGCTGCAGCGACTGATACAATAAATGCTTTCCTTGCAGACATTCGATGGTGGATGTCGGAAAACTTTATTAAACTTAACAAAAATAAAATGGAACTGCTACTCGTAAGAGTCCAAAACGTATGGCTGGACTAGAAGACTTTGCTCTTCTAATAAGCGATGCTGTTGTGCACCTATCACCGTGTGCTCGGAATTTAGGTATCGTCTTCGACAGCTACCTAAATTTTGAAAGCTTCGATAGGAAGATCGCTTCTACAATTAGCCATCACGTCTGATCCCTATCTAAGATTAGGAAATGTGTTCCAAGGTCACTTTAAAAGAATGTAACTACCTTCTTGTTCTGTCTCGGCTACATTATTGTAATTTCCCTTTTGGCTGGGCTATCGTACAAACCATCAGGCCCCTGCAGCAGTGATGAGTTTCGAATGTGTGTCTCCTTTGCTGAAATAGCTTCGACGGTTTCCGTTGATCAAAGGATACGGATTAAAGTTCTTACGCTGACCCACGAGGCCCGCCACGGATTTACTTCTTCATACATAGCTGACCTGCTGAACCAGTTTCAGCCTGCTCATGCGCTCTATGGACATTAAGTTAGCTGTTCCGTTCCTCTGCTTAAAGACCGTGAGCGACAGAAGCTTGCGCTCTGCAGGTCCGAGACTGTGGAACTTACTTCCACAGTTCTTACACAACGAAATCTACTCTCCTGCGGCCGACTGTGGGACATCTTTTCCAGCCGTCCTGGGCTGCTACTTCCGTGCTACTCACTACCTCAACTGCCCTTCTGACCCAGCTATGCTTCTCACTTTCTCTTTGTTTCGTGAGACGAAGTCTGTTGGCTACCGAATGCGTACCGAAAGCCACCTGGGCTGTGCGTGCGCTATAGAAAACTCTCCTGCTTAGCACCCACAAAGTCTGTGTGGCTTTGTGGCGGCTTTGTGATACACATTGGCCCTGTGGTTAAGGTGCTCGCCTCGATCTAGGGCAAGGTGAATTATTTGATGACCGAGGTCATGGGCTCGAGAATAGTGGCATGTGTGAAGCGCTCGAATAGAGATTAAGTTCTCTTAGAGCGCTGTACAAATGAACAATATTTTCTCGTGCTTTGACTAATGCTAGAAGAAATTAGTTAAATGTGAAAAATGTCCGCTTGGTTTGGGGTTGATCTAGTTATCAAAAGAGACTTTCTGTGTATCTTCTGCTCCCGGGAGGCACTGATCTACCGGATACCAAAACCGCTACCATATTTTGTAGATTGCTTAATTAATATACCAACTTGAACACAGCGAGAATTTCAGTTTCGATGTTGACTCTGAAGTCTTTTTGCGTTCATCCGTTATGCTTCCCTATTAACAGTATCCACGTGCTTTAAAACTTACTTAAGAAGGGTACTGCAGCGTAAGCACGCGCCTGGTGCCAAGACGGTCAAGGTGCGGATGCCTCATTACACGCATCTTACTAGTGCACATGCGACAGAGCTTAACTTCGCTGCTAATTTTTAGCAGCCATCTTTCTCCGGAAGTACGATAGGAAGCAGAAACATACAGGAAGACACGGGACGCAGCAAAATTTTTCGTGGCAGCAATCGCTTACCCTGTCTCAAGCGCTTTCTCAATAATGACCGTCGGCTGCTGCTGCCCTCAGCTCGTAGGCACTCACTTATGTCCCTGGAATTTGTGAGCACACAGGCTACCTGCCGTATGGCGTCCTCAGATCGAAAGCTCTGCTTAACTGCAAGTGGCGAGGTGCGATCGCGACTTGACGGTCGGTAGCCATCGGCGTCTGCGACATCGGAACGCTGGTTCACATCCTTCACGGCTAAGGGAGTGATAGTCATTCTTATCGGCTCTCTATTCATTGGGGCATGGGAACTGAAGAAGTGTCGAAATTTGTCGTAGGTCAACTTATACAACTTATGTCGGGCCGAACCTCGCGACGAGTTAATGGCATTAGTGGCGCTCCGGTCGAAGCTGCTCTGTCTACCTGCAAATCAGTTAGGCCTTCCTGTTAATCCACGCGTCGTCCAACGGCGGCGAGTCGCGTGCCGCTGCCGCATTGCATGCTGCGGCTAACGTTCGGCATCCTCGCAAGCCGGAACCTTCCAACGGACGCCATACTTGAAGTGACTCGTGTGTGCGACTCAGGGTCGGAGCCTCGTCCGAATGGAGCTAGCTGAGCGCGAAATCTCGTAGCTTCGACATTATCCGCTGAAGTTGACGCAAGCTCTGCGTTCGCCGTCAGGTTCGACAGGTTCAGCGGTTGTTGCCATAGCAACGGTGCCAGCGAGCTCGGCAGTGGCGTAGGCTTCCGCCGAAGCGACAGAGGAGTTACCTCTGTAAACGGGCGAAGCAGTTCGCGCCGTCTGCTTTTCGTCTTGGCCTGCGAACTGCAGGATTTGCGTAAATCGTTTCCAGCAGCGCTTTCGCAGGTGACAAGCAGCAGCTACCACCATTAGCTCATCGAATCCAATGGGTTGTAGCGAGATTTCAACTGTCCGAGTCGTTCTGCCTACGTATTCAAGCCCTGCGCATATTAAAAAGTCACATCCTCGGCCAAATTTTCTAGCGCAATTGCATCAAAATTGACCCCTATATTCGCTCCTTTGTGCACATCCGATCACGTGCGGACTTCATTCTCACTGAAATTTGTTTCTGCTTCGGCATTCGACCTGAGTCGAGAAACCTAACGCTTCTAAGTGTTACGATTGCATTCGAAAGCAGGCAGTTGGGTCGTCTGCCCGTCTGCTGACCCTCCTTCCTACTTTCTCTTCTACAAAACGTCATCGGCTGCTGCCATGCATAACCAACATCATTAATATGTCATTAGCCTCAGGTCAGGTCCCAGCACCTTTCAAAAAAGCTGTAGTCAGGCCACTTCTCAAGAAAGCTACACTAGACCAAGAGAACTTAAGCAACTACCGCCCAGTCTCCCTTCTACCATTCCTATCAAAGACACTGGAACGGGTCGTGGCAGACCAGCTGAACTCGTATATCGAAACCTCACACCTTGCTAGTAAGTTCCAGTCTGGCTTTAGAGCTAATCACTCCACAGAGTCAGCATTGCTTCGGGTATACAACGACCTACTTAGGAATGCAGACATGGGCAGAGTGTCTCTTCTTGTTTTGCTCGATCTTTCGGCAGCTTTTGATACCATCGATCACAAAGTACTTCTAGAGCGCCTCTCATCTCGCCTGGGCATCACTGGCACTGCTCTGCAGTGGTTCAGGTCCTATCTCAGTGGGAGACTCCAGAGTGTTGATGTGAATGGACAAAGATCATCTGAAGTACCTCTAAAATATGGAGTACCTCAGGGCTCTGTGCTAGGTCCGGTCCTTTTCACCGTTTATACTCTCCCTCTCGCTGATGTGATTGCCAAGCACAATCTAGGCTTTCACTTCTATGCGGATGACACTCAGTTGTACCTTTGCTTTGATCCCTCCCAGCCTTCGAGCACCTCAAATTCTCTCAACTCACTTGCTGCATGCATTGATGACATCCGATCATGGATGGCAGCAAATTTTCTAAAAACTAAACGATGATAAAACTAACTTACTAGTTATGGGCAAACCTAGTGTTATTCAGAAATTGGAAAGGCTGACTTTCAAAATTGGCTCTGCCAGCATATCTCCAGTTG
>WPIO01000022.1:4950000-4965000 GCA_009760855.2 Cristatella mucedo | reverse complement strand
ATTTCGTCGGGGCTGTTTCGTCGGGGTCATTATGTCTGAGCTATTTTGTCAGGGTATCGGGATCCTTCTTGGCCGGTGTGCATTTTTCCACGCGCTAGCGCTTGTTAAGGGATGCCAATTAGCGAAATAATCTCCTCTCTAAGCAACGGCTTCCATAGTAGTCGGAAGAGTCCGGCCCAGCCCCTTCATTAGGGCCCCCGACCCTTCTTGCGGCGTCATTGCCTGGGCAGCCGCGAAGCATACTTGGGCCGCATTTCTCTTCCCAGCGCTTTCTCGCCCTCCCAGATTGCGGGCAAAGCCTTGATCCTGAGCGAGACGACCTGCCTTCGATACTTTGTCGGCCTCGAGCGAGCCTCTACGGTCGCCGCTACTTCGTTCGATCGTCGACAAAAACGAGGCGCCGATCGTGCAGCTCGCGCCGGTGACGCGGCCATGTTTTCTTTCTGGACCGGCCGCCGCCATTTTGTTCGCGCGTACAGCGACGAGCTGCGACTCACCTTCGCGGGCGTGCGCGTCGATCTGCTCCGGTAGAAGAAATGCCGACGCGTTGCGATGGCCGCTCGCCGGGATCGAGCTGCCGACGGAGGCTCTTCGCGAAGCGGCGGCGTCGAGATATCGAGACAACGGCGGCGCCGAGGCCACCGCTGGCGGCTGCGGCGTCGACGAGAGCTAAACGGCGATCAGAGGCGGCCGTGGTGGCGCGCGAAGCGCGGCGAGAGAGGGGCGACAGTTCGCGGCGGCTCTCCGGCTGCCCTGCGAGCACGTTTTCTAAAATTGGCTTGCAACCGGCTTTGTTGATTGACTAGATGTGGCGAACTGCCTTTCGAGGCTGACCGGAGGACGGCGGCGTCCTTACCGTGGCCACCCGTGCGCGTTGTCCTGCGGTGGCTTTCAGCCGCGGGCCGTTCGTCCTGGCCAGTCGCCCGAGCAATGACGATAGACGCTGCCGCCGCTGCTGCTGCTCGGAGGCGGTGGCGGCGTCTCTTTTGACGACCGTCTTATGGTACGACGTACGGCCTAGGCAAGGAATATTCGGTGAGCTCCTGCTGCTGCAAGCGGTGGCTCCAACCCCCCAAATAGTCGACTTGCCATTAACGCGTCGAGAAAACTTTCACCGTCACCGTTTCGGACAGCAGCGAATCAGACTTTGACGTGCGCGAGCCTTGCCGTTGCGATTTGATCCGGGCATCCTTTATTGGCCGTAACTCTAAGGCGGGTACTTTACAGGAATCTGCGCTTGTCTAATTTGCGAATATTAATACCTCAGCACATAAAATCAGTCAGATCGTGGCGGTGTCTACAAATTATTATCAATTCCTTAGTTATAAGCGTCAAGAGCACTAAGGCTGCTAGGTATCTCTAGAGTATGCCCAGCCAGAAACTTTTAAAGTAGGCAGCACGCGCGAGTAGGCCGCACTCGAGGCTGAAGGGGCGCTTCGCCAGGCGTGCGCCATCTAGAAGCGAGCCAGCGACCGAAAGGCTGCACTGCAGCAGTTCCCTCTCGAATGCGCTCGACCGGCAGCGAAGCGTGCTCGGCCTGCGCGCCTCGGCCGGCGCGCTACGTACTCGCCGCTTGGAGCCGCCCGGCGCCACCGAGATCGCTCTCGTCGCCAAGGTCGTGGTGCCCTACGTCGCCGCCGCTGCCGCCGTGATCGAGGTCGTGCTCGCGGTGACCATCAGCGTCGTCAAGATCGCCGTGCTCGCCTGGCTCTGCTCCGTCGTGAGCCGACAAATCGACCGACGACAAGTGGTACGGCTCTTCGTGATCGGGCTGCAAGTCCCGCGACCACGCCGACTTCTGCCGCGCACGGCCGCCAAGAGCGCCGCCGGTCGTGCCGGCGACGTCGGCGCCGCCGCCGTCGCGAGCCGCCGACTCGTCGCCGGCGGTGCCAGCGGGCCGCTCGGCGCCGGCCGCTGGCCGCTCGTTCGGGTAGACCACGTTCAGAACAAACGAGGACGAGCCGCGCCTCTGCTCGTCGGCCTCGGCGCGACCGCCGCCGCCGGCGCTGCGGCTCAGGAACGCTAGCGCGTCCTGCAGGCCACCGCCGAACTCCCACAGGCGAACTGCGTTGCCGCCGCCGCCGCCGGCCGCGGTGACGTTGCGACGGCCGCCCGTTGCCTGCGGCGGCAGAGGCGACCCGGCGAGCTCCTCCGGTGCCGGCTGCTCCGGCGCGGCTCTCGCCAAAGGCTTTCGATCCGGCGCCGCGTCTACGGACTCCCCGTCGTGGTGTATCACTACGTCGACGTCGGCGTGGCGATGCGTCGCCTGCTCGACCTTGGTGTGCGGCGGTGGCGGCGGAAGGTGAGGAGGAGCTTTCTCGTGCAGCCTCACCGACGCCAGAGCGCCCCCGACGTGCGTCCGCTTCGCTTCGTCTGTTCCGTCGGAAACGAGGGAAAGGGGCGCTAGCAAAGGGCGAACGAAATGGCGCTTCGCACGAGCCGAGAGCTACCGCTGCGGACGTTCCGACTGCCTCGCGAGCACGTCCGGCGGCCATAAATATGGCGGCCAGCGCACAGCGGTGCCGACCCGGCATCTGCGCGCGTTCGTGGCTCGTCGCCCAAAGCAGCCGCAAACGGCCGTTCGCACTGGGGCACTGCTCGCTAGTTTCGCTTTCGCCGACGGCCCCCCCCCCAGTCGGATGGCGCTGGCTCGAGCGACGCGCTGTCACCTCGCTCAATGGGCGGCCCGCCGTCGTCGCTCTCGTGGCCGTGCCTCGCCGCCGCCGCCTCCTCGTCGTCTAGCCAGGCGCTCACGTCGTGCTCGTCGTCGCCTGCGCGAACACAAGTCCGCGGCGAGGCGCTCTGGTGGCGTTCCAATCGTTCCGCCGAGCTCGCGAAATGCGCCGAGTTACTCCAGTTTACCTCACGTTTACCTCTCTTTTTTGTATACTCCACTTTCATCGAGTAAGTGCGTGCGTGTGCTAGGCGGGCGAAGCGCATCCTATCAACGCTTCCCTTAGTTCCCACTGGCCGCTACACTATCTCTCTCTCTCTCTCTCTCTCTCTCTCTCTCTCTCTCTCTCTCTCTCTCTCTCTCTCTCTCTCTCTCCCTGGGCCACCGGGGCGCTGCCGTTTCTAACAGCTCCCATCAAACCTGCTGTTGACAGCGACTCCGTTGGTTTCTGTATACAGTCCGGTTTATATCAAAGTGGTGGGCGAAAGGGTGAGACAGCGTGTACCCGCGGTACCTATTCTGCTGTACGCTCACCGGATACAGCGTGCCCGATGGTAAACAACATAAATGGAAGTCACAGTCATTAGGGAGCTGCTTCCGGCTAGTCGTTGGCTCGGTTAGCGAGTATGCACTCGCTAATCGAGTTCTCAGAGGTGCGCATTTGTTCGCACACTAAAGATATTTACTTAGTAGAGTCCAATAAATTAAATTGTCAGCGAAATGTTAAATAAAGTGTGCAAGAGCTTGAGGATGTTCTCGAGCGCGTCTGCGCGCTCTTCGCGGTACCGGTCGTGGAGACATTGGAAAGACCCAAAGGAGGTTTAGTTGTATCGCAATACCTTTACTAGTTAGTATCTTACTCTGACCCACAAGGCCCGCCACGGCTTGGCTCCTCCATACCTAGCTGAACTGCTACATCAGTTTCAGCCTCCTCATACCCTCAGGTCCTGGATGGACAATAACTTAGCTTTTCCATTCCTCCGCTTAAAGACCGTTGGCGACAGAAGCTTTAGCTCTGCAGATCCTAGACTGTGGAGCTGGCTTCTACGATTCCTACGCAACGACAACTTCTCTATTACTGCCGACTATGGCTCATCCTTTTCAGCGGTCCATTACTGCTACTTCCATGCTACTCACTACCTCAACTGATCTCCTGACTCTGCTATGCTTCCCACTTTCTCTTTGTTGCGTAAGATGAAGTCTATTGGCTACCAAATGTGTACCGAAAGCCGCTTAGACTATGAGTAAGTTCTACAAAACTCTCCTGCGTAACACCCACATAGTCTTTGTGGCTTTGTGGAATTATAGACGGAGATACATTACATCACAATATTTCAATAATAATTAAAAGCTGTAATCCAATAGCCTACGTTTTACGAGCTTGGAGCTTTCATCCGTTTGAGCTGCTACCCACCAATTTTATATGAACCCGACTGCTTACAGAAACCAACGGACTCGCTGTCAAAGGACGGCTTTACATGATCTGCTAAAAACGACAGCACCCGCGCGGCCTAAAGAAATATTGTAATGGCAACTGGGAACCAAGTGAAGCGTTGTTAGGAAGCACATCTTTTCGAGGCGGTATACTGCGTTGGTTGATAGCTCATTTCAGGCGGTTCCGAGGCCTGCGCTGTCAGACTAGCACGCACCCACTTTAAGATAGGAAGATTTCCAAGACCCGCCGGAAAAGCTTATGCTTCGGCGAAATTGTGCAAAAATCTTCGCTCACACTCTGCAGACACTGACAATTCCTATACAAGAAAAACCCGGGCTCCATATCGTAGCGCTACGCCTCGCGGGCAAATCTTTTTTCGATACGTGTATTACTGTGTAGTAATATGCGGTGCAATGTGGTAATCTACGCACTCCGTAAGCTCACGCGCGCGAGCGCACCATCGCGAGCCGTCACCGCCGTCGCCGGCGGCGACAAAGCCTCCTTCGTTATTGCGCCGCCGGGCGTCGGCAGCGGGCGCCTCTCGTCCGCCTACCGTCGTCATTCTGTCGCCGCCACCAGTGCGGCCTGTAAGGTCGCAGATCGTGCCTGGCGAACGTCCTCTTCCGACGGTCCGCGTCATCGTAGTCATCGTCGTAAAAGTTGGGGTTTCTGTCGCGCGCTACGTAGCCATAATAGTCGTCGTCGCCGTCGTCATCTCTGTGGTCGTAGTCAACGGCGCCGTGACGGTAGCCATGGACAGCCTGGAGAGCCCAGTAGCGCTGCCGAGACCAGCGAGGGTTTGCGGACCCGCTCGGGCCCCCACACCCGCTGCCAGCCCGCCCGCCCCCCCCCCCACGACCCGCTCCCGCCAAGCAGCGGCCGGCTCGCAGCGCGCCGGCATTCGACGGCGTCGCTCGGACGTTGGAGTCGGCATCCCGCAAATACACTAGCTCAAAGATCCACCGTTGCTGGCCAGTCCAGCAGCAGCCGCCGCCGCCGCCGCCGCCGCCGCCGCCGCCGCCGCCGCCGCCGCTGCCGCCGCCTCTCCCACCTGCGGCCTGGCGGCGGGGGCTGACGGCGAACTCGCTATTGGATGGTGGCGGCGAGCTGCGGACACGCTCGGGCGGCGTCGTTCGCCTGCTCGTCGGCAGCCGGCAGTCGGCCCGCGCTGCTCACCTTCGCCGCTCTCTCGCGCGGGAGGTTTTCCTCGGGCAGCAGGTCCGGGCTGCCGGCGGAAGTGCTTCTCGTCAGCCGCTCGTCTAGCGTAAGAGTAGGAAGCAAACAAGCCGTTAGCGTGCCGTCGTCCAACATCTTACTCCAACCGACTTACGTTGTTTTCTTTTTGTTTTCAAGATCGGCCAATGGCGACTGCTCGCTCGCCCAGCGGCGATGCTGCTGCCATTTGCTTTACGCTAGCCTTTCGATGGCGCCCTGCGATGCCCCGCGATAACGAGCGAGGCATTTTGCCGCCGAGCTCGACGGCTGAAGCTCGATTGCGAACTGCGTACGACATTTGCCGCTGACTTGGAACTGAGCCGCTTACGAAAGAGCCGCGATGAGCCGAGGCTTGCGAACAGCGCCATGTATTATAATGTAAAGACGAGATTATTGAGCGACTGACGACCCGGCACAATCCACCAGATATAGGGCAAGGTCATGACCTCAGTGGCTCTCTTAGAGCTACTGCGTCCTGCAGGACGTCGGCGACTCCTAGTGCTGAACGCAAGCTACTGTAAGCCTGGCGGCGAGTCGGCTGGACGTCGCTTGTTGTGTCAGCCTTAATGTAAAGACTGTTGCGGTGTGCTTTTTCTAATACGATGTTGTTGTTAGCGCTGCGTGTAGAATATCGAGCCCTGTGTCATTGTCGTTGGCATATTGCGAGCTTCAGGTGCAAGCACGCTGCACGCGTTGTGCCGCTACCCGAACTAGCGAGTGGGGTTCACGCGGGCGTAGCAGCACTTCTACGGCGGAAGCCGCCACGTAGCCAACGTTAGGTACGTTTCGAGAGAGAGAGAGAGAGAGAGAGAGAGAGAGAGAGAGAGAGAGAGAGAGAGAGAGAGAGAGAGAGAGAGAGAGACAGAGACAGAGAGAGAGAGGGAGAGAGAGAGAGAGACAGAGACTCGCTATTAAAATAAACGGGCTGCGGCGGTTTCTCGCGGAAGTCAATTGGCCGCAAGTACAGCGCTCGCAACGACGCCGCTACTTACCGATGCGCGACACGTGACGGACGAATCTGGCGCCTCGTAGCAGCGCGCGGCTATGGAGCAGCGGCGACGCTGAGTCAACGCACGCAGGCGCGCCGACTGTAGGCGAGCGCGGCTGCTGCGATGCAGGGCCCCCATAGCTTAATGTAGCATGCCCAAGGTGACAATTTCAGGTAGTTTCAGGCAGTCCATTTGACAACCGCAGTGAAGCGATGAAGTCTATCGGATACCGAATGCCTGCCGAAAGCTGCGTGGGCTGTGAGTGCGAAATAGAGAACTCTCCTGCGTAGCACCCACACAAGTCTTTGCGGCTTTGTGGAGTTACAGTGACGCGGAGATGCCCCTACACTACCAAGCAGCTGCCTGCGGCGTCCTGATCGATTCATCGGCCTAGTCACATATAGCGATTCTATGCCGATTGGGAGCAGGAAGCGCTTGGGCAAATCGAAAGCGGCGGGTTCTTAAAGCCTCTCTGATTGGTCGATCCGCCCAAGATCCGAGTTCGCTCCTGCGGTGAAGAAGTACGCAGCGGTGGCTACGCGTGATGGATGAGGTGCTCGCGCAGCTTTGACTACGCAGAACCTTCGCAGCCAGCAGCAATGCGTGCATTTAGCGGAAACTTAAGAAGAGAAAAACACTTAAGGAAACACGGTTGGCTACACGTAGTCGTGTACAGATGGAGGGAGATTGTGATGTTCAATCAAGTCTACCAAACAGCCAACTGTCATTATTGTGCTCTTGGATGCTTAATAAGGGCCAGAAGATGCTTTAAGTACTGTTCAAGACGTCACAAACATTCATCAAGTCTGCCAAAAGGCGTTAAGTGCTTTTATGGAGATACGACCATGTAAGCGAGTGTGATTTCATTTAATAATAATCAGCCTAACATGGCGCCTGCAGTGACCGATCGCGGCATTTCTGTTCCTGACACGCTTTGCTGTGGCTTCGTGGTTTTTGCTAATTCAAATGCACTTCAATTTCATTCCATCCTTACTTCCGCTTTTTCGCATGACGCGGATGCTGCTCCTTTTAGCAGCGCAATGGTGAATACAACAAATTTCATTTTAGTTGTGCTAGAAAAAATTATCAAATTAAATATCTCGATTGAGTTGGTGACAGAAGATCAAAACTCAGAACGCGGAAAGATCGCTATCTAAAGGAATCTTTCGCGTATAAATTCGCTGTTAAAAAGCATGCATGTGTCCCTAAGGAGTTGTAGGTACTGATTCATTGAGCTGATTCTCGTATTTTGGGCACAATATTCGATGAAACGAGCCCATTCCGGTTGCTTCATGAGCTTTCATAGCAGCTTGGGAAATTCAGTGAGTGGTAAATCTTGCCAAAATTGAGAATACGATGGACCTAGTGAGTGATAAACTCTCCAAAAAATATATATTAGTTGTCAGTGTTAGCATCGCTGCAATCAGATGCTGCGTGGAACGCACTAAAGTCACTGCCCTTGAGGCACAAGCTCGTGAAACCCCGAAGTCCAAAAGAAATGAGCGGGCTTTAATAAAATTTTAGTTTTAAGTATTGAATCCTGTTTCCTCTACGTCGCGGTCAATCAGAGATGTCCACAGCCAAAATTAACCATGTGGCCAAATTGATTTCGAGAATTTTAGAGCCTGCGTCCCTGACAGAGAAAAAGGCTCTGCGCGCATCGGCAAAGTTCTCAGAAAATGGAGCAGTCTTCACCCAGGAGGTAAGGTGTGCTCGCTCCTCACGACCCCGGCCGTGGGTTTGAGTCCTGCAATGGGCGATCCTTTATTTTCCACTGCATGCGCTGGTGATAGCTTGGCGATAGCCGTTAAGGCTCTTCTGCCACTAAATAAATGAAATCGTTGAATCAGCTCACCATTACTTTTCTCGGACACTCACCTCTCGATTACCCATATACGGCCAAAGATGGACGCCGCGTGCAGGCGGTTGCACAGACGGACGGATGCAAGGACGGAGAGATGGAGAGACGGAGTTAAAATGAGAGAGAGAGTTTAGATACTTGCTGCGCCAATGCTAGAACTTGCTGACCAGTGCTTCTCGATTTCGCAGTCCTCAAAAGCTTTCATTTACGGCTCGTAAACCAAGAAATTCGTATCCATGGACCAGCTAACACGGCGTCGTTTGTTCATGCAGCAATGTCCTATCTGCTATGGGCACAGTGCTTGTAAGAGGCTGTTCAACATGTTCGCCAGCGTATATTTACATTTTACGTTAAGTAAATACGCCTTATTCGTCTTTTCCGCTTAGCGTTTTTCTCGTGTACCTAAGTACTAAATCCCAAACCTTGAGACCTAAGCTCCAAGCCCAAAACTTCCAACCCCCCAAAAAATACAAAATCTAACCGTTTAACAGTAAGCCGTAAACACCAAATCATACCACCACTAAACAATAAACCCAAATTCATAAGCCGTAAGCTAAGGAGATATATAAAAATGTGTTTATTTAACGCAAATATAAACATACGCTGGCGACCATGTTGAACAACCTGCTTTTAGCACTCTGCCCATAGCAGATCTGACATCGCTGTGTGGACGAACGACACCGTTTTGGCTGCACGGACACGTGCTGTACTTGGTCACTACAAAGTGTGCGGTACGGCGTGCTCTATTCGCGCGCCCCCCCCCCCGGGTTTGGCACATGGATAAGGTGCTTGCCTTATTAACGACCGGGGTCGTGGGCTCGAGCCCGGCTGCACGCACGTAAAGCTCCCGGGGAGACAGAAGTTCCCTTAGGACGCTACGCAAATGATGCATATTTTTTTAACAGCGACTCGGCAGTCGGCCTCCGGCAGCATGCCACTGCTCTTTAACCTTTAACCTTGGCAGGATTGCACGCAGAGCGCGTGCTCCTTGGCGCATACATGCCGCTGAGGCGAAACCCAAGGCATCACAAGGCGCTGAATTGCTTCCCACTCCGTGCTCAGTCCATTAGCCAATCAGGTCTGGCCGCCAACGCTAACAAAACGGCGGCATGCTAAATCGGCCAGATTATGACTGCCAATATATTCATTATTCGCCGTTCCAGAATTATAATGGCTAGGAGCCGGTTATGCGAGAATCCATGCCTGAACACCGTAAAAGCCGAAGTCGTGCAATAGGCAGCGATTTTAACCTTAGCACTTAATGATAATAATAATGCACTTGATAAAGCGCCCTCAGAGAACTCGATCTCTTTCTAGGCGCTTTACATTTGCTGCAAAGGAAACACGATCAAATGGTTAGTGGTAGCCTGCTCAACAATCAACAAGAATAACTTGATTAGGGGTGACATGCACAGGGTCAGCATGCACTTGAGTTAAGTTGAGCTCTAGGCAATGAGCGATATAAGACCTTAAGAATATATGTATATATATATATATTTATTTATTTATTTATTTATTTATTTATTTATTTATTTATTTATTTATTTATTTATTTATTTATTTATTTATTTATTTATTTATTTATATTTATATGTGTATATTATCTCTACTAATAAAAGCGAGAAAGTGCATCCTTCCATCCGTCACGCCGAAAGATGGCGCACTTGTGCCACGTGGCAAGACGGTGCAGCATTGACTTCCACGACCAGTACTTCTGGGAGTGACATAATAAACGTGTAATCTACGTCTATTATGACTCAGAGAAGCGAGCCCACAGACAGTGAGCTGCTCGGATATATATATATTTATTTATTTATTATGTATAATTATGTACAATATAATTATATATATATATATTATATTTCTATATTAAGTATGATATATGTGTGTATTTATTATATATAATATGCATTTACATATACCCCAATGATGAGCTAGGTTTACTGGTTAGTAAGTTAGTTAGTCCGTCCGCCAAAGTCACCCGACGTTATGTCTGTATAGAGCCCTTAGTGGGATATTTATAGTCATACTACGACGTTAAAGCAATTGTGAGTGTTAAAAAAGGAGGAGGGCTCCCGGTTCTCAGTTCTCGATTCTATAATTCTCTCCGCTAATCGACCGGCAGCTCTTGTTCCTGCAAAGATTCTCAAAGGGCAAGTTTCTAGGATCTTGACGCAACTGTCCACTCACACGGAGGATTGGCTTTGCGTTATGCAATTAGAAGCTCAGCTCGCCCGTGCGTCTCGGCGTCCCTCTCAGATCGCTATCGGGGATAGCTCGGGTATCTTCCTGACGGAGCACGAAGTTCCCACGCCGCGTTGGCTTTAAGTTGGATTACTCTCTCATTTGCTTCTCGGCGGGTCGCCGAAAGGATCCTAGCCGGCCGCCGCCGCTGCGGGCCTCAGGCAGCTGAGGCTGCGGCCGCCGCAGCTCGACCGGTCCGCACCGCTCTGGCGGCCGCCGCCGGGGCGTCCCGCCGCTGCGAGGTCACCCTCCGGCCACACAAGCACACGCACGCACGCGCACTCGCACGCCCGCACGCACGCACGCACAACTTACTTACTAGTTATGGGCAAACCCAGTGCGATTCGGAAATTGGAAAGGCTGACGGTCAAAATTGGCTCTGCCAGGATATCTCCTGTTGAATCAGCTCGAAATCTAGGTGTCATGTTCCAAAGAGACCTCTTGTTAGACGACCATATCAGCTCCACAGTCAAATCTGCCTATTTTCAGCTTCATAACATTGCTAAAATTCGGGCTTGTTTAGATAAGGAAACCACGTCCAAGTTGGTCCGTGCATTCGTTACGTCCCGTCTTGACTTCTGCAACTCACTGCTTACTGGCCTACCGGCATGTGCGATCAGGCGATTGCAGCTGGTGCAAAACTCTGCAGACTCTGCTAGACCTGCACTGGCTACCAGTCAAGCAACGGATTGACTTCAAGGTTTTGTGGCTCACTTTTAGTTCACTTCATTCTTTGGCTCCAGCCTATCTCTCAGATCTACTCCCCCACCAGGCCACACATCGTACCACCCGATTTTTGGAATCCAGCAGTCTACAAATACCTCGTACAAACCTCAAATTCTTTGGAGACCGTGCCTTTAGTTCGTATGCTCCCGAAGCCTGGAACTCCCTCTCGAATTGCGTCAGAACATCCCCTGACTTGACGGCATTTAAAAAGAACTTAAAAACACATCTATTTAGGACAGCATTTAGTGGGTCCCTGGGATTCGTCCTTCATGTGCGTCTGCGTGCTGACACTGTGCATGCTGCCACTAACCACATTTGCATGCTGACCCTGTGCATGTCAACCCTAACCATGTTATTCATGTTGTTTATCAAGCATGATATTATTCACCGTTCAATTGCATTTCCAATTGCAGCATTATATTATTATTATTGTCTGTCCTAAACGTCGCGGGGTCAACGTCTCGACGTCAACGAGTTCGTGCAAGCACGCACACATTTACAAACGTACACACACGTGCACGCACAATTCCTTTTACCGAGGTTCCTCACATTTTGACGCGTTTTCTTTTAGCTTGTCCTACGGGTTACTGGTATGCTGTGACCATGCTTGAAGCAGGTCTTCCTGTCTCCTAGCGGCTAAAAAAGATCTCGACGGCCGGCGGTGGAACCACCGGATGTGCTAAACGTCTGGCCGCTCAGGCTTTGCTCTGAACCGCCCAGAATAACAATAATTGTAATAATAATATATTTGATATAGCGCCCTCAGAGAACTCAATCCATTTCGGGGCACTTTAAATTTGCTGCAAAGGAAGCACGTTCGAATGGTTAGTGGCAGCTTGCTCGATAAACAACAAGAATAGCATGCTTAGGAGCGATGTGCCCAGGGTCATCATGCAAGTGTGCTTAATGGCAGCATGCAACAGTGTCAGCAGTATAAGCACATAAAGGAAGAATCACAGGAACTCACTAAAAGCTGTCATCAATAAATAAGCTCTAGTCAGGTTCTATAGTTCTGCAATCCACAGAGTCATTCAGTAGAGTGGCAGTCAGGAGTTGCATGAGAATGCCCTAGCATCGCATTATCATCACTCGCACACGTTCCTGGCGACGCTTTAGGAGGTACTCACCCAGGGATACTGCATGACATGAGTCGCGAACCACTGAAACCAGCAGGCAAGTGATTATGCAGCGAGTGGAGAGCAACGCCAGCATGGCGGCGTACAACGACTAGGGTTGCTTTGCGCTGCTCAACAATACCTTCGAGGCGACATGGCGAAATCGCTCAAAGAAACGTCAATCCTGTGTGCAGCTAGTATTGCTGCGAGTTATTATGCCACTGCAGCGGACTATGAATATGGCTGCAAGGCTAGTCTTCGCAGTCCCAGCGGTTTGAGCACGTGTCTCCTTTGCTGAAAGAGCTAGGATGGTTGCCGGTTGAGCAAAGGATACAGAGCAAAGTTCTTACGCTGACCCACAAGGCCCGCCACGGCTTGGCTCCTTCGTACCTAGCTGAACTGCTGCATCAGTTTCAGCCTCTTCGCGCCCTCAGTTCCTGTGTGGACAATAAATTAGCTGTCCCATTCCTCCGCTTAAAGACAGTTGGTGACAGAAGCTTTAGCTCTGCAGGTCCTAGACTGTGGAACTCGCTTCCACAATTCTTACGCAACGACAACTACTCTCCTACTGCCGACTATGGAACAACCTTTTCAGCGGTCCTGAGCTGCTACTTCTATGCTACTCACTACCTCAACTGCTCTCCTGACTCTGCTATGCTTTCAACTTTCTCTTTGTTGTGTGAGACGAAGTCTGTTGGCTAGCGAATGCGTACCGAAAGCCGCTTAGGCTGTGAGTGCGCTATACAAAACTCTCCTGCGTAACACGCACATTGTCTTGATGACTTTGTGGAGTTACAGACGGAGATACATTACATTTCATTGTGGCTGCGATGGTGGCTGCGATGGCGGCTGCGATGATGGCTTCGATGGTGGCTGCTATGGCGGCTACGCTGGTGATGCTTGACCGTAGATACCCGGACTGCAAGGTCTATCCGCCAAGGTTGTTTTTGGACCTCTCAACCGCGATACAGCAGTATTCCCTTTTTATTCTTAGCTAGAGAACTCGGCTAACACGGTGGCGTCGTTTATGCATAGAGTGCATCGGCAGTTTCTGCTGTGGGTACAATGCCCTTAGCAGACTGTTCAACACGGTCGCCAGCGTTCATATTTACGTTAAGTAAGCACGTTTTTTGAGATATCTTTTCCTACTTGGAGCTAGCTCTTTCTTCTCTTCTCCTTTTCGAGAAAATTGGATCGGTCGTAGCCGCGCCAATCGGACGCATTCTCGCGGATGCTGACGCCACTCTCTTCGCTCTAAGCTTAGCCCTCTCCCTCGCTAAGCCCCTATCCCCACCGCCTTCGCACTTCGCTAGCTCAGCTCCTCCCTCTAAGCTTAGAACTCGCACCCGCCGCCGCCGCCGCCGCCGCCGCCGCCGCCGCCGCCGCCGCCGCCGCCGCCGCCGCCGCCGCCGCCGCCGCCGCCGCCGCCGCTTCGTTATCCTTTACGTTCACGCCTCCTCGCGCACGTAGGGGAAACGTTGCCGGAAGTTTTGACACACGTGACACTTCGGTGCAGTGACACTATCAGCCAACGGAAGGGAATTAAAAGGCTTCGAGTGAATTGTCGCCCAGAGCGAGCTGTAGCTGCTTCTTTCGCGACCGTCTCAAGAGCATTGCTAGCGTTGCAAAGCGAGAGCTAAGTTTAAGTTGCAATGCAACGAGGAGCACGATTTTGGACCGCAGTAGACGGAGCCTTTCTCTGTCGTCAGCTGCCGCTGCTGCTGCTTCCGCAGTTTTAGGCTGAGGCGTTCGATACTGTGCTTTGCCAATTTGCGTTTTTGGCTTCTTTTTAAATTATTTCTGGTTGGTGAATATCGTGACGTCAGACGGGACTGAGTTCCAGGCTTTGAGAGCATGGAAACTGGAGAAAAGGTCTAAAAAAGCATCCGATGGTGGCTCCAGGTACAGCTAAATGACTTGAGTCAGAAGAGGTGGTACGCTGCCTGGTCTGGTCAGGCAGCAGATCTTATAGGTAGTCTGGATGAAGCCAGAGAGTAAAGAAACCTAAAAGTGACTGACAAAACCTTGAACTCAATACGCTGCTTGATTGTGAGCCAGTGCAAGTCGGTGAGAAGTGGTGTAGTGAGGCAACTGTGACGCTCATGACAGACAAGCCCGGCTGTACAGATGTGCAGCGTCTCGTCACTCTGAACGCGGCAGACAGATTTGGAGCAGACGCTGCACAAGATACGCTGGCAGAGCCGAGTTGTGCTGGCAAAGCTGACAATGAAGCCAAAGAAGCGATCAGCCGTAATCCCCGATCACTTGGATCACTTGGCAAGTCACCAAACTCTGAGCGGCTAGCGAGACGGTTGGCGGTTGATATCGGCGCATCCTCCATCGGTGATTACATACATAATGTTTTGTACAGAAGCTAAACTTGGCCTTCACAAGAATATATTGGTGCAATCTGCAGTAGTGCTTACATGCCAGTCGATAGAGGACAGTCAGTCCTGAACTTTTACTTGCATGCTGTCTCGAGCTAGCACTTAGTAGAGCTCGCTCGACATCCGTCGTCCCGCAACGACGACCTCACAGCGGCATTGCAACGACGACTACTCTCCTGCTGCCGACTATGGCTCATCCTTTTCAGCGGTCCATAGCTGCTACTTCCATGCTACTCACTACCTCAACTGCTCTCCTGACTCTGCTATGCCTCCCACTTTCTCTTTGTTGTGTGAGACGAAGCCTGTTGGCTACCGAATGTGTACCGAAAGCCTCTAAGGCTGTGAGTGCGCTAT
>WPIO01000022.1:4905000-4947500 GCA_009760855.2 Cristatella mucedo | reverse complement strand
CTGAACAGGGAGGCTGAGACCGGTGGGTGCCGGTGTTATCGGCACGGGACGTGCGGCATCCATGTCCAGGCAGAGCTAGGCCGAAAACTCAGCGCTCGTAGCGGTGCTAGTGTCCGCCAACGAGCGACGAATACCGGTCGCGCCTGAACCTTGTAGCACGGCTAACGAATTGTAGGTTCCTTTACCATTGCACTCAGGTTTTCCTACAGTTGCAGGAACACGGTAGCGACGAAGAGCCATCGTAGCTTAACATATCAAGCCGGTATCCAAAATCTAGACAGCAGCGGACGGTTACAGGCGTTCAGCAGCGGCCATGACATACACCGATGGCTCTCCGGCCTAGAGCTCAAATTGGCTCAAATGTCAACGCCGAGTCCGGAATCGCAACTATGCCTGCCTCTCTTATGGCGGCGGCTTTTAAACAGCCTCGGCCATAGATTATCGCATAATCAAATTTTCGCGATTAATGATTATCAGCAGTAATCTGGCTGGTTTAGCTGGCGCCACCGTTTCATGGGTGTACAAGGCGCCATTATCCAACGACTACGAACTAGAAGCCTGGCCGCTGACATTGAACGGAGAACAGCTCATGAAATAGCCACTACAAGACGGCAAGAATAACGAGCAGCCCGATGTCTGATCATCCGACGAGATTTTCACGCAACCTGCTGTGCCGTAGCTCGCGGTTAGATGGCATGAACACCGAAGTCGTAGTCAGTAGGCTTTCAGCTACGCTCGAGGAAGACATTGAGACAATCGGCTGATCGACGCTGAGCAGCCCAAAGGAGTCGTGCCTGAAGCAGCTTTCGCCGGTCGGCGGCCGAGGCATTTCAGCGGTGCAGCTATCTGGCGCTACGCTGCGACCGATGCCCGATGTTGCCTGAGACCCTCTCCGTCGCCTTTGAATAGACTTCCTCCCTCCACCCCGCCCCGCCCTCCGGGACCGGCTGAAACGCTGGCCCATATAGTCGCTCGCGGCAGGATGCCATTATGCCATTTGCGCTGGCGCCGAGGGCCGCAGCACATCGGCGTCGGGAGTTAAGCTTCGCTCGTATCCCGCTGCTTCAGTTAGGCAGCCGAATTAGCAGCGAAAATAGAGCTTCCGCCCCCAGGGGGAGTGTGAAGAGGCTTCGGCAGGCAGCCGCTGCGTGCCCTATCCTTGGCTGTCCGCTTCGCTCCGGCATTGGGCAGCTCTCGGCAGGTCCTATCGAAAGAGCGAGCGCGATGGCGGCGATTCGTGTCATCGGACACGGCCGTCGACCATTGAGACAAATGTTGAGCCAATCTGAGCCGTCTGGAAAAAGCAGGCTGACCGCGATCGAGTGTCGCGCTTAGGCCATCGTGCTAATGCGCCCAGTAAGACTCTCGGCGTCACCAGCTACTGGGACGGGCGGCTAGTAGCGTGCACTGAATCGTGCGCACGACAAGCGGCTCGATACAAGAGCAGATATTTTCACTGGGGTAAAGAACCTGGAACAGGGGCATCTTTAGTTGTTACTTAGGCGACGCAAGTTCACTTCAGTTAGTGACACATTCGCCGAAGCGAGCTCCTCACTTTCGGTGCAAACGAACTCAAGGCTCGATTATCGAAAGGTTTCAATTCCATATCGACATACGGCGAGACGGCTGGAAGCGTAGGAGCGGAAAAGGCGAGAGCCTATTGGAAAAGCGAAGAAGTGTCGAATAGCTGCACTGGTGCAAGCGAGTGGGGTGATGTATGATGACGTACGATGTAGGATGTATGAGCCAGTACGTTGACCTTAAAGTCGATTCGAGGCTTGTTTTTAAGACCCGGTGAAGCTCAGATAGATGGGATGTGATGTGACGGCTACGCCGTCGATGGCAGACCAGACGAACTGCTAAAATTGTCCACCAATCGTGGACAATGGAGGGTGCAACATTAGAGTCCTGAATAGGGGAAGTTGAAGTGATCTAGATTCGATGTCACATACACATGAACTAGTCTGGTGGTTGTACTCGAATTAAGCAGGCCATGACTTTGGTGACGTTCTGCAGCTGAAAAGTCAACCGACTTGGCAGAGGAGGCAATGTGCTCATGAAATGTATTTTTGGAACAGCTCGCCCAAATTTGGCCCGACGTCACAGGAACGACGCTACGCGAACTAATCTTGAGAATGAGGTCTTGTAACTTGAGTGTGACACTATGCGGCCCGTATCTATTCGGATAGTCGGAAAGTCTTCAGGAAAGCTTCAGGAAAGTGGTGGCCACACAAGTGCTAGTGCCGTCGAGGCAGACAAGCTGTGAGGCAATGAAGTGAGTCGGACGCAGAGGCTTTCCTCTTGGGCTTGCCTATCCCAGAAAATTGCCTATCCCAGAAAATTGACAGGTGAGAGAGAGAGAGAGAGAGAGAGAGAGAGAGAGAGAGAGAGAGAGAGAGAGAGAGCTTCGTAGGGCCGCATGTGAGTGTGGCTGGTAGGTCAGCCTGCTTTTCTCTGTCGTGCATTTGGTCGAAGTGCGACGAGCTCAATGCTACACGCCGCGCCATGCATCGTACAGTCACTATTTGAACTTCGTGCAGATGTTGGCATTTAAACGTGCGGCCACATTCGCACTACCTGGACGGCCACTGGAGGGGCGTCGGGGTCAAGGTTATAAAGAGAGGTCCCGGCTAGAGGGGCGGTGGCGGGAGGATCGAGCTCCTGCTTAACTGTTCGGAAACGCCTATCGTGACGTAATATCGCAGGCGCAGATATTACGTCACGGATTCGGAACTAAGCACGCATCGCGGGCCGCACGGAGCCTCGAACGACCTCAAGCATAGCTTTCTCTGCTGCTCAGCCGCGCGCGCCTGCCGCCGCCGCCACAGGCTGAGGCCGGGGTCAACGGCTGCTCCTTTGTACCGCCCGGCACGGCGGGCTGGAGCTCTCGGGCGCCAGCCAATCGTAAGCGCGATCTTTCTAGCGAGGCGAGCCAAAAACACGACGCTCGCCGCCGCAAGACATGAAAGAGATCGCGAGACCGGCCGCAGGCTGCCCCGCTGGCAGCGCGAATGCGCCACCGAGTTCGCTGCGAGTTCGCGCCAGAAGCGGCGGAATCGGCGCCGCGGTCCAGTCCAGCAGCCGCCGCCGCCGCAGCGGGGGCCGCCGCCGCCGCCGCTTGCCTGCCTGGCCTCTGTGGCCGCGGCCTCGCGCCCCCTTCTCACTCCAATCTCCGAGGCTCGTGACCCCGGCGCGCTCGCGCGCTCACCCGCGCCTCCGTCTACGCGGAGCGGCCGCCCGAGAGCGGCTGAGGTCTGGGCAGGGTGGGGCCATTGGCCGCCGACCGGCGGAAGCCCACGGAACGGAACGGAAGCAGACCCTGGCGGGGCGTGACGGGCGCCCCCTGAAGCCGCCGAGCGAGTAGCGCGATTCTCTATAATGTACTGCGAGCGTGCTTTTCAGGGCCTTGACTTCATGTTTTATGTAAATCTTACGCAGCTCGCTCTCGCATACACTTCCGTATAGTGTATATATATATAATATATATATATATATATATATTGTATGTATTTATTTATATATCGCTTCCGCCACGGTGTGCTGCGACTGAACCTCTTGAAGAATGAGGTCTTCCTTATTTTTGACCCGATGGCGCGACCTTCTTGAATCGTATCGGCCAGATATTGCTATCCACTGCCAGACTGGGGTCGCCGCCGCGGGCCGCGACCATCGGCGCAGCGGTAGCCGCTCCGCGTCGGCGACCGGCGCGCTCGACGGCGGCAGTGGCGCGTCCCTGGCGGAGTAGCTCGACGTGCAAGCCGACTAGCGGCCGCAGTGCAGCGCAGCGGCCGCTAGTCGGCTTGTGTGCGTCGCGCCTCTCGGTAACTCTCCCTGTAATCGCCGTTAAGTAAGCTACGTTCTGCGGACGAGCTGCCACAGCGTAAGTAGGGGCAAAAAAATTCGTCTCGAACCAGAGACTCTTGAGTATAGGTTAAACCGCGATCATGCCCCAACATTGTGGAGCATTGCAAGGAACAGTGCAGGGCCTGAGACGGCGCTGGGCTGAGAAGAGGCTGAGACTCGCTCAATGGCAACTGACCGCCATTGCAAACTGCAGTGACGTAGCAAGCCATGCACTGTTCCGTGCAAAAAGGGATGAGCGCTTTGAAAGAACTCTCAATGGCCGCAGCGGAGTCGCCACGCGCGAGTGCCCAAGCTCACCGGAGGTAGCCATTCGTTGCGCTTACCTGCAGCTGCGACGACAGCGCAGGCGTCCTTCTCCCGCCAGCACTTGTACTGTGTCGAGAATTCTGAATCGTGCTCCTACGCTTGTCAGACTGGATTTCAACCACCACGCGGTGCTTCTTTGAAACGATCTCCGGCTCAATTTAACAAAACCGAACACGAGCTGGAGGGCGAGCAAGCGCCAGGTCAAACATTCGCTCCTGCGCCGCCGCTTCCCAGTGCCGGCTGTAAGGCAATTAGTCTCGTCCGAGCATTCCCTTTTCAAACGAGGTTCAGGATGACAGCACAAGGTTCTTAACAGGAGCTTAGCGCGAGCACAATCTGATGCCCGCTTGCGTCAGTGAGTGCAGGCACTCGCTTAAAGCATTTCCTCATAATTCATTTGCATAGCGCCCCAAGAGAACTTAATCTCTATTCAGGCGCTTCACATATGCCTCAGGGCTCGAGCCCACGACCTCAGCCAGACCTTGGTCGGGGCGAGCACCTTAACCGCTAGACCTACCCTGATCGGCATTTACTTCGCATACGGGCATGTGAGCGCGCGGCCGCCATCATTTGTTTCCGCTTTCGCACCGTTCTTATTTCCGTACTTCAGCTCTTCCATGCGCGCCATTTTAATGTTGCGACAATGCTCGCGCGTGAGTGCGCGCGCGTGTACACGCGTGCGGGCGTGCCTGTGTGCGTGTGCGTGCATGTGTAAATGCGTATGCACGTTGGTCCGTGCATGGGTCCGCGCGTGTGCACATGCAGCAGTGTGTACGCGTGTGCGTGCGTGCGTGGGTATGTACGCGTGCGTACGCGTGCGTGTCGGTGTATTTGGAAGTGGATTGGTTGGAAAGTTATTCGAGCTCGCTTCCTGTTCGTGTTTGCATTCATTCACATTTGTCGTCTCTGTCTGTTCATTGCTGTGTTTGCGTGTTGTTTTCGTGCATGCGCTTGTACGCCTGTACCTGTCGGTACGCTAGCGAAAATAAAAGATTTGGTCTAGTTTTTCGCGACTATATGCGTACATGTTGACTGATGGCCGCCTGTGTGTGTAAGTGTAAGTGTGTGTGTGTGTAAGTGTGTGTGTGTGTGTGTGTGTGTGTGTGTGTGTGTGTAAGTGTGTGTGTTTGCGTTCGCGTGTTTACGTTTGTGTATGAGGGGTAGGTGGGTGGGTTGTGCTTACGTTCGAGCACGAAATTTCTATTCGCTGGCACGACTGCGCGGATGATTTGCTTACTGAAGCGGCGTGGTTGAGCTTCAGCTTTTATTTCTTTGCGTCCAGGACGGTTGAGCGTGCATGTGCGTTGCCTATATGTACGCACGACTGTGCTAATCCTTGCGAGTGTATGCGTGATAATAATGATATCAATAGTACATTTGTATAGCACCCTTGGTTAGTGAGTACATCGACATTTTTTTGTACCAGCACGCTTATTCATACTGTATATGCGCACCTGTGTATGCACTCTGGTGTGAATATGACGGCTCAGTGTGGATCCAGATCTGCGTGTCCGAGAGCGTCGAAGGTGGTAGTACTCGTCGAAGGTACTAGAAGGTGGTAGTACTCGTCGAAGGTACTAGAAGGTGGTAGTACTCGTCGAAGGTACTAGAAGGTGGTAGTACTCGTCGAAGGTACTAGAAGGTGGTAGTACTCGTCGAAGGTACTAGAAGGTGGTAGTACTCGTCGAAGGTACTAGAAGGTGGTAGTACTCGTCGAAGGTACTAGAAGGTGGTAGTACTCGTCGAAGGTACTAGAAGGTGCTAGTACTCGTCGAAGGTACTAGAAGGTGGTAGTACTCGTCGAAGGTACTAGAAGGTGGTAGTACTCGTCGAAGGTACTAGAAGGTGGTAGTACTCGTCGAAGGTACTAGAAGGTGCTAGTACTCGTCGAAGGTACTAGAAGGTGGTAGTACTCGTCGAAGGTACTAGAAGGTGGTAGTACTCGTCGAAGGTACTAGAAGGTGGTAGTACTCGTCGAAGGTACTAGAAGGTGGTAGTACTCGTCGAAGGTACTAGAAGGTGCTAGTACTCGTCGAAGGTACTAGAAGGTGGTAGTACTCGTCGAAGGTACTAGAAGGTGGTAGTACTCGTCGAAGGTACTAGAAGGTGGTAGTACTCGTCGAAGGTACTAGAAGGTGGTAGTACTCGTCGAAGGTACTAGAAGGTGGTAGTACTCGTCGAAGGTACTAGAAGGTGGTAGTACTCGTCGAAGGTACTAGAAGGTGGTAGTACTCGTCGAAGGTACTAGAAGGTGGTAGTACTCGTCGAAGGTACTAGAAGGTGGTAGTACTCGTCGAAGGTACTAGAAGGTGCTAGTACTCGTCGAAGGTACTAGAAGGTGCTAGTACTCGTCGAAGGTACTAGAAGGTGGTAGTACTCGTCGAAGGTACTAGAAGGTGGTAGTACTCGTCGAAGGTACTAGAAGGTGCTAGTACTCGTCGAAGGTACTAGAAGGTGCTAGTACTCGTCGAAGGTACTAGAAGGTGGTAGTACTCGTCGAAGGTACTAGAAGGTGGTAGTACTCGTCGAAGGTACTAGAAGGGTGGTAGTACTCGTCGAAGGTACTAGAAGGTGGTAGTACTCGTCGAAGGTACTAGAAGGTGGTAGTACTCGTCGAAGGTACTAGAAGGTGGTAGTACTCGTCGAAGGTACTAGAAGGTGGTAGTAGTACTCGTCGAAGGTACTAGAAGGTGGTAGTACTCGTCGAAGGTACTAGAAGGTGGTAGTACTCGTCGAAGGTACTAGAAGGTGGTAGTACTCGTCGAAGGTACTAGAAGGTGGTAGTACTCGTCGAAGGTACTAGAAGGTGGACCCGTCGAAGGTACTAGAAGGTGCTAGTACTCGTCGAAGGTACTAGAAGGTGCTAGTACTCGTCGAAGGTACTAGAAGGTGCTAGTACTCGTCGAAGGTACTAGAAGGTGCTAGTACTCGTCGAAGGTACTAGAAGGTGCTAGTACTCGTCGAAGGTACTAGAAGGTGGTAGTACTCGTCGAAGGTACTAGAAGGTGGTAGTACTCGTCGAAGGTACTAGAAGGTGGTAGTACTCGTCGAAAGACGTGAATGCAACATACCCTTTTTTGACAGGACGAGCTCCCTGAGGGCTGAGATGCTACAAGGACTCGTTGCATCAAGCTACTAGCAGCTTGATAAGCTTCGTCTTTGGTTGCAAACGTTGTAACGGTGGGTAATAAAAATAATAATAATACATTATATATATATAGCCCACAAGAACTCAATCTCTTTTTAGGCACGTTTGCTGCAAAGGAAGCGCGATCGAACGGTTAGTGGATTTTTGAATGACAGTTTGTGAAACAACCCCCCCCCGCCCCGCGAGCGCGCGCCCGTTGCCTCGCGCTGTCTGTCACTGTTCAGCTTTCAGCGCCTTCCACCGTCTTCCATCACCCTCGTCGGTATGCTTGCACGCGATTCACTTCTCGGTCGGTTAAGCTTTTATTGCTATTAGGCGCTTATCGGTTAGGTGACCAGCGCTTCCAGTTATTCTGTTTTTCAGTTTTTCCGTTTCAGTTTTTTTTCTGCACGCGCACGTGCTGCTGCGCCTCGCTGTATCAATTTCCCGCACTTCATGTGTGCTGAGCAAAGTGCTGAGGCATTTTCGCGTCAGCGAAGCATTTTGCCGCCATTGTGCATTGGCTCTTCGATAGACGAGCTGTTTGCGCAGCAGTGCCGTAACGATACTTACTCGAGCTGCTTCCATCACCTCTGCACATACCGCCGAGTCACGCTCTTGAATACAATCAGCGCCATTCTCGGCTTTCGACTTTTGACCTTTTCCTCACTGCACGCGACCGTACGCCGCCCGGACCACGTGGGGGTGCGAGACAGCCTACCGCTGCATTTTCGCTAAATACTTTCGCTAATACGCCGCTAGCAGTCCAGAAAAGCAACGTCCTAGGCGTGGCCTACATTTTTTAAGGCGCCATAAGACCAAGCCAACCATCTGAAAAGTCTCGCCCGGAACTTGCTAACTTGTAGCTATTGAAAGCCCACTGCTGCATCAGCTGCGTGATATATTGTACTCGGCGACGCACTGCGGCGATGCGTGGCGACATCTCGCGCTTGTGCCGAGCTTCATTTGTACCTGCCGGCAAGTTCGCGAGCGATTCACGCAATGTCCACGTCGTAGGAGCTGTCTGAACCGCTTACTCTGAGGACGGCGGTCTGAGCAGCTTACTCTGAGGACACGCGTGCGTGCTTCGTGGTCTTTCGAGTCTTTAATAATCTCTCCTGGGCTCTCATACAAAGGTGACGCACTTGAAAAGGAACGCCGCCGTTTTTTCATTGTGCATCCTGACGCAGCAGCAGCGCTCACAACTATTCGAAAAATTCGCTATACTTAAAGCTTCGCGTAAGCGTTGATAGCTGCTATCGAGTGGTCGTCTGTACATCTTGAAACAGCGGCCATTTGAGACGTGAAAACGAGTGCAACGAGCGCAACGACGGCCGCGGTGAAAGCGAAAGAGCGCATGCGCATGCGCTGCGGTTAGCTAATAATAATAGTAATAATAATATTGCACTTGACAAAGCGCCCTCAGAGAACTTAATCTCTTTCTAGGCGCTTTACATTTGCTGCAAAGTTATATGCAATGGAATAGTAAGTAAAACCATGCTTGAAAAACAAACAAAATGAATTATATGGTTAGGGGTGACGCATGCGCTGCGGTTAGCTACATCACGAGAGCTATCGTGACGTAGGCTAAAACCACAGGAAACTTACTACTGCTGCACAGTTGCAAACCTTGAAAAAATTAAACGCTAATTTTGCATAGCGCGCGTTAGTAACGTTGGTAACAGTGTGAGTCATTAAGCCCGAGCGCAAGCAACAACAACAAAAAACAACGCAGCTCGACGCAAAATTCTAATTCAGTTCCGCTCAGTTCCGCCGTCTCCACGGTTGCGGGCTTCGATCGATCCGGCGGCGACGTCGGCTGCACTGTTTGTACACTCTTCAAACCGCAGTCAAATCAGCTTACTTTCAGCTGCATAGCGTTGCTAAAATTCGTGCTTGCTTAGACAGGGACACCGCATCTAAACTGTTTGCATATACCTCGTACGAACCTCAGATCCTTTGGAGACCGTGCCTTTAGTTCGTATGCTCCCAAAGTCTGGAATTCACTTCCGACTTACGTCACGACATCCCCTGACTTGACCACATTTAAAAAGAAACTAAAGACGCATCTATTTATCGCAGAATTTAGTGGGTCTCTCCTTTACGTGCTTATGCGTGCTGACCCGTGCATGCTGCCACTAACCACGCTTGCATGCTGACCCTGTGCATGTCACCCCTAACCATGCGATTATTTTTGTTTATCAAGCATGCTACCACTAACCATTCGATCGCGCTTCTTTTGCAGTAAATGTGAAGTACCCAGAAAAAGTCGAATGTAACTGCTTACGTAGTAGCTGAGTGGTCATCGAAGTGCCAAGCCGTGGAGCTGCGAAGAGTAGAAGGATGCTACGCATAAAAAGTGGACGGACAAGAAATAATAGTAATAACAAATACGACATCGATGGCGCATCTGAGAACTGAGTCTCTTTCTAGGCACGCTACATACGCAGCAGAGGATTAATGCCATCAAGTCAAGGGCGCCATGCAGAAGTGAGTTCTGGACTTTAGGAGCATACGAACTAACAGCAGAAAAGCTGACGGTATGATGCCTAGCATGTTTGGTGAGTTGTTTTAATAATAGGCTGGAGCAAGAGAATGAAGGGACTTAAAAGTGAGCGACAAAACCTTAAAGTCGACGATCTGCTTGATAGGGAACCTATGCAGGTTGGCGAGAAGTGGAGGATGCAGTATAGCAGCTGCGCCGCTCATGTCATACAAGCCTGGCTGCAGAGCTGTACACCAACTGTGAGTGCCTTATTTCGCGCGTGAACACACACACACCGGAAGACGTGCAAGTGAGTTGCAGAAGTCAAGACGGGATGTCACAAGCGCAAGGACCAACTTGGATTTGGCATCCCTGTCGGTCAAGAAGGCAAGGAGGTATCAAAGCACAGGTAGCCAGCTGCGCGTCACATCTGCATAAAAATTAAAGCCTAGATTTCACTTGGCGATTACATCGGCACTGGGAAGAATGTAAATTGTGAAAAGAAATGGGCCGAGCGCCGAGCCCTGGAGTATCCCAAGAATCTGTAACCTTACCCTCCTGACACGCATAAGCCAAGACCCTGTCTGCGTACGTGCAAATACCATCTCACAGCCAAGACCGAGAGGCGATACCGTGCAAATGTCGTCTCACAGCCGAGACCGAGAGGCGATACGGGTTGACCTAGGGGTTGCCACGATCCGGCCCTAGGCCTAGGGCTATTCGAGCCTGCCGCGCCGCGAGATACGACGCGGCGCCGCCTCGAGCGCCTGCGGCTCCGATGCTACGGCAGCGATGGGTCGCCGCTCAGCTCGCGCGGCCGTCTGCATTTTCGAGCGATCATCGAGCAGTGGAATTTAGCATGGGTGACGTAGAATATATTGGTGAGCATTCAATAAGTGGGGCACTACGTGTACACGATCGCTAGCTCTCATTCAGCCAGAGCAGCACTCGATCTTATGTACATGCGACCGCGAATCGCAGTCGGGGTGAGCATTCACAGAATTCTCTCTACACCTATCTCGCATGTGCTGTTGCTGACCCTGCCACTGACCCGGCCACTCCGACCTGTCATTGACGTAAGCAAGCTTGGGGAGCAGCAGCTGCTCACGTGACATAGGTATGAAGGATTCTCTCTCGGCGCTGCATCCGTTATAATTACCACCTGTAGCCGGCGTATTGGCAAGCCGATGCCGGGCGATTTACAGCGAGGACAAACGCGGTTTCAGCAAGCGCAAAGCAAAGAGAAACAAAATACTCTAGTACGAGAGCAGTAGCGATGGCGTCGTAGCTGAGACGACAGAGACCCGAGGGCGTAGATATTGCCTGGGTGGTAGCTAGGAGTCAGGCGCTCGGTTTTCACGACCTTGGTCGCGGGTTCGAGCCTCGAAGTGGGCGATTCTTTATTGCCAACTGCAAACGGTGGTGAGAGCTCTGGCGGTAAAGGCTCTTTCTCTAGCCGTTTTATTCTGCTACTTCCATGCTGCTGCTCACTGCCCGAACTCCTGACTCCTGACTCAGCTATGCTTCTCACTTACTCTTTGTTTCGTGAGATTAAGTCTGTTGGCTACGGAATGCGTACCGAAAGCCGCTTAGGCAGCGAGTGCGCGCGCTATGCACAACTCTCCCACCTAACACCCACAGAGTCTTTGTGGAGTTACAGACGGAGATGCAACCACAGCAACTCTTCTGCTGCTGTATAAACGAGGCTGCTGAATCAGCTAACCTTTAGTGCGCGTCATAACGCTGTGCTGACATTTAGCGTTATGCATGCGTCAGCGTCCGCCGAGCCACGCCGAAGCTGGTGCGTTTAAGTGACGGGTCGAGGCGGAGAACGAAGTGAACACTGCCGCGCGTACGCCCGTTTTCCCCCTCTTTGCCACGCTCGTTGGCCTGGCGTCCGGCGGGGTTGGCAGCTACTTGACTCCACCCCTTTCACGCCTGCTTGGCGCTAATTGGGTGAACAAGTTGACCTGAGGTCCCGCTGCTAGATCCCCCCCCCGCCCCGGGAAGCCGACTCCAGCCCCTAGTCCCTAGGAGCGGCCCAAGACGAGGGCAGCAGAAGGAGGAGGAGGCTAATTGGTTGTTTAATAATTTTCGATCTCAACCTCTGGAAGCGGAACTGAAATATTCAGCTCTCCCAATGCATCTTGCTTCCCGGCATCCTGGACAGCTGGCTGGCTGCTCGTCAACTGCAATCCAGTTCTCGACTCCTCCAGCGCCTGGCTGCAGCAGCGCCTGGCTATTGGTAGAGCTGCTGTTGGTAGAGCTGCTGGTAGAGCTGGCTGTTGGTAGAGCTGCTGCTCCAGCCGACAAAGAGCCCTCGCCACCTCAGCATCATCCAGCGCCCAGTCACGGTGCTCACTACTTGCTGACGGCAATAAGGTGACCCATGCCATCGCGACGTTAATTGCGGTCCGCTGCTCTGACAGCTGCGGTTTAACTGCCAGTCGCATCCGCTCGCCTCTCCACTAGCCACTAGCCGCCGAAAGGGTGCGCGCCAAACCGGCAGCTAGCAGTAGAAGGAGCCAGTTGTGCCAGCGGCGGAGAAAGGCCAGAGGTCAACCAACCCGTTCGCTCAGCTAATGCGCTCCCCGTCGGTCAGGTGTCCCCCCCCCGGACGCGACTGCGTGGCTACAGAAGAAGCCCGCCGAGGCCAGCGCCGAGAGAGCGACGACGCGACGCGACGACGACGACGACGGTCACCTACCCGCGCTTCCCACGTTGAATCCAAGCAAAGTGGACTTTAGCACCTCGAAGAACGTCACTCGCTACTCGGCTTCTCTTAGGGCTGCCGCATGCGCAGCTAAGGCAGCCGAGCCGGAAATGGCAGCGAGATAGAATTACTACGCACGGCGTGCCTAGCCCTGGCGAGATGACGGATGTCGTAGCGGTAGAGCAAGAGCTCACGAGTCTCAAAACGCTCACGAGTCTCAAAACAGAGGTTCGAATTCGCGCTAGAGTATATATATATATATATATATATATATATATATATGTATATATGTGTATATGTGTGTGTGTGTGTGTGTGTGTGTGTGTGTGTGTGTGTGTGTGTGTGTGTGTGTGTGTGTGTGTGTGTGTGTGTATGTATGTATGTATGTATAAACATATATATATATATATATATAGAGAGAGAGAGAGAGAGAGAGAGAGAGAGAGAGAGAGAGAGAGAGTCGCGGCAATTCGTTGCGCGGGAGCAAGGTGACAGGCGGGGGCCAGTTGTTTTTTTCTTTTTAGCCCTCCCGTCCTTACGAAATGCCCGCATTGACAGAGAGAGCATTGGCCAGCTGACAGTGTGCCTTGCCCGATCCGCCTCCTCAGCCTCCTCATCCGGCCGATCGAAGGAGCGGCGCGGCGGCGTCTTGCGGAACGCCGAAGCTCGCGCGCGCACGAGCGTGACCGCAACGCGTGGATCGGCCCAGCTCGGATCCTAACCTTTTGAGGGCAGTGCCGCGGCCGCGGCCGCCTCCGCGAAGCGCAGCGCCGGGGGCTCAGCAGCTGCCTCCGACGCCCTCGGCGCCGCCGCCGCCCCCCCCCCCACCCCACCCTGCCGAACCCCGCGTCTGCCAACGCAAGGCGCTCGCCACCTCTGAGCTCCTGTACGAGCTCGCGTCGACGGCAGCTCCGCTGCGACCACGATAGGCAGTCGTTACCATCCTAGGTTTTGCCTGGGGTGCGGGTCGAGCGACTGGGCAGTAAATAATTCGCTCGCTCGCGGCGGCGGCGACCTGATGGCGGCGACCCTTGACTGGCCATTCGGCTGGAGGCGCGCGATACGTCCCGCCTCCAGCCGCCGCCGGGCACGCGCTATTTGCGCTCACTCATTCGTTGCGCATTACCATTGACTCTTGACAGCTGCCGGAGGCCGCCACGCCGGCTGTCGTCGCTCTCTCTCTCTCTCGTCAGCTCGTCACCGACCGCTGCGACGAGCCGCGGCGACCTCGTTCCCCCAGCGGCCGACTCGTGGGCCGAACCGAGCGCGAGGTCGCCGAGCGGCCGGCCGACAGACCGAGCGACCAGCTCCGCCTGCGTCCGCCGCCGACGCCGCAGTTCGCGTCAGGATAGCGGCAGGAGGGCGTGGTCGCTTCTCGCGGGCGGCGTTTGTCGAAGCCGACCGCGTAGCTCCTCGCGGACCTGCTGAGCTCCGCCGTCGGCAGTCACAGGGAGGCGAGGCGGGTGCTTCTGCTGCGTAGCTCTTCCGGTTTCGGCGTCGGCCTTCCGACGGTAAGCGCTCGCGCGCGACTCGCTCCGCCTGGCGCCGGCGCGGCCCCGCGCCCGCGTCCGTCCACGCGTTCGGCCAGCCGATCGGCGCGGCCTCGGGCGGTCGAACAACGTCGGACTGGCCACGATTGTTTGTAGAGCCTACCGCCGCCATTCGCGGTCACCGCCGCCCGCCGCCGACCGCGCGCGGCTGTCGCGAGGCCCGACTCGCCCGGCTTCTCCCGCTCGCGGGCTTTTCTGCGGACCGCCGAGTCGCCAGCGTCGCCGACTCCAGCTGACTCGGCCGCGGCACTGAGCGCGCGAGTGAGCGGCTGAGCTTACGCTCATCGCAGCGACAGCTACCGACTGCCGCAGGTACGCGCGTGCCGCGCCGCGCGACCGGCGGCCGGACGGGCGGCTTCCGCGCGACCGGTCGCGCGCTCCAGCGGCTGCGGCGGCATTGACGCGACATTCGCTCGCGCCGCATCGCAGCAGCCGCCCCCGCTAGCCGCCGCCCCCGCAGCGAGCGTTCGTTTCGCATCCCCGACCCCGCAGGCAGCAGCGCCGTGGGCAATGGAGGCCGAGCGGCGTCTCGCGGCTGCTTCGACGCAGCGGCGTCGCCTTGCCACCTTTGGTCGGCGATCTGGTCGGGTCAGGTCGCCGACCTCGTCATCCTGTCCCGAAATGGGCGGCCTCCTCTGACACTTTGAGTGTAGCCGAGCTCTCTGCGACCGTCGATCGTGCGCTAGGTACGCCGGAAGTGGCGTCAGATTTACCACGCGGGCTCGGAGCGGGCGTGAGCCTCTATCCCAGATATTCCCCGTGCCATTGCCCGGGGGAAAGAGACTCGCGCTACACGACCCAGGTCAAGGTTGTTCTGCAGTCCTACAGAGGGCACACGAAACTGCTCACTGCAAGCGGCGGCGATAGCCGTTTAGGCCTCTTCCGTCGATAAATAAAAGAAGCTGTCGATTCAGCTCATTAATGTTATTGCTATTATCTACCCTTAGCGTTTCATTCTGTAATTGTCTCTTTGCCCACTTCTGTACGGTTGTACTCCGTTCGGCCCGAAGTCTCCGCCTATTTCCACCTGGCGCCCACGCGAGCGGCGCTGGGCACTGAGTCGGCCTTGCGCAGAAACGGCGCCGTGTCAAAGCTGCGCGACATCGACTCGCCGAAGCCGTCGCTTCGGGTCTCGAGCACTAAGATTCGCAGCTGCTAAGCTTCGCAGGCTCCGCAGCCTAGCGACAAAAAAAGGGAAAACCAGCCTGTCCAGGTGAGGGCGAGCGGTCCAGCATCAGCGGTGGTCCAGCATTAGTAGCGCTAAAAGGCTAAGAATATTCGAACCCCGTCTAGGGACCTCCTGTTGACGTCAGCGATATCGCATATGTCCACAATGTCCCGCCCATCGGAGGCTCTCAAAACTCTCTATTAATACTATCGAACGTGGCTACACACAATGAGCGCAGGACACCGTGAAAGAGTGGTAAGTGCGAGGGAGAGAGAGAGAGAGAGAGAGAGAGAGAGAGAGAGAGAGAGGGGGGGGGAGCGAGACGTGCGTAAAGTAAACGGCGACTCGGCTTTTTTCTTTACCGGTTAAACTCTCGACGAGCGTGCCGCCATGCCGTGCATGATGCCGTGCGCGATGCCGCTGCAACTTCTACCGTCGCGACCGCCGCCGCAGCTCAGAGCTGAATACGCCACGACGAATTAAGTGGCGTAGCGAACGCTATTCCCGTCGTCAAAAGCCTCCGCACCAATTTCTGGTCACGTTGCAGCGGCGCATCGAAACTCGAGCCTCGTGGCGCCAGCAGCAGCGGCGGTGGGTGGGTGGGGAGCGGCGGCGCCACGCAGGGGTCCTCACTACCGCTAGCGTCCAAGTCCAAGCTTTCATTATACGCGGTAGCACGAGAAAGAGCTTCGGCTCTCGCTCTCTCTCTCTCTCTCTCTCGCGCTCTCTCTCTCTCTCTCTCTCTCTCTCTCTCTCTCTCTCTCTCTCTCTCTCTCTCTCTCTCTCTCTCTCTCTCTCTCTCTCTCGCGCTCTCTCTCTCTCTCTCTCTCTCTCTCTCTCTCTCTCGCTCACTCTCGCGCTCTCTCTCTCTCTCTCGCTCTTTCTCGCTCTCGCTCTCTCTCGCACGTAAACATGACTAATAGGAGCGAATTCCTCGCCGCCTTCTTTTCGTGCGATGCTTCTTGGTCGCGAGGCTCGCTCGCCGGGAGGTGCCCCTGCTATCCGAAAGCGCCATCGATTCGCTGTTCGGTCAGCTCGCGATGTTCGGCCGCCCCGCCCACTCACCCGCGAGCCGAAGCCGGGACAGAGGGAGCGCACGCCCGCGAGAGAGGGGGCGGGGCGGGCCTGAGCGGCGGCGCCGGCGCTGGGGCTCCACTTTCCCCACCGGCCGGCGGTCACACGTAGCGGCCGGTTTCGGGCCTCAAGCAGCGGAGCGGCAGTGGAGCGGCAGCGGAGCGGCAGCCTGCGCATTGCGCCTTGGAGCTTCGGAGCGACGTCGCACGAGACTGGCCGCCCGGTAGCGGATGCGCCCGGCTCGACGGCTCTCCCGAAACAGAGAGCTACGTAGCACGACGCGAGGGACGTGCTGCGTCTACCGGCGCTCGCTGTTTTGCTAGTAGCGAGATGCCACTCAAACTCGCGACCCATAAAACCGTGGGTCGAAGCGTTCGTTCGTTCGAATCCAGCGCGGTGCGCGTGGTCGGCACTCAGCTCCCACAGAGACCCATCTTGCGCGTAGCACCGAGCCTGGAACTCCCAGCGGATGGCACCGGTCTCCGGTCGCATGCACCGCTGCTGTTCCTGATTGCGCCCACGCGCGCTACACCGTGTCGGGCGCTACGTGGACAAGTTCCCCGCGTCATCGAAGTGAGCGTTCGCGTATATAAAGAAAGCAGCCGACGAGGGATGCGGCAGGTGGGCGCCCCGCGGCTGAAGCGGACGAGGCAGAGGCCAGCGTCGACACTTCGACGTGACACAGTTCAAGGCTCAAGGTTCAAGGGGCGAACGAGCGAGGGCTCGGGCGACGACGCTCGTGACTCCCTTCCGACTGCTCGCGCCGGCGGTAAGAGTGAGCCCTCAATCCAATCCGACCGCGGCCGGCCGTCGTGCTAGCTGACCGCTGCCGGGCGTGAGCCGTCACCAGCCTGTCTGCAGATACGCTCGCTGCCAGACTCGGCCAGCTCGTTGTGCTCGGCGCTCGGGCCAGCCGTCACCGAGACTCGGTCCGTCGCCGCGACAGCCGATCGTCGCCGCCGCCGCCGCGAAACGTTTGCCTCGTCTTTGACCGACTTCTACGCCGAGAGAAGAGAGTGTGTGTGTGAGAGAGAGAGAGAGAGAGAGAGATTGCGTGAGAGTGAGCGACAGAAAGGAGAGAGAGAGAGATTGCCGGAGGAAGCGACCGCGAAGGTTCGGCGGATGCCGTCACGATACTCGGTCGGTGTGGCGCGCTTTCGCGACCGGCGAAGGAAGACGAGAACGAACGTTCTCGTCTTCCTCCGCCGCTCGGCTCGCGCTTGGATGTCCTCGCTTGTGGCGTCGCGAGCAGTGCGACAATGCACGCATTGTAATTAACCCGTCCGGCGATGCGTGCGGCTCGGTCGCGGCGTTCGGCGGCGATAAACAAATGAGGCAGGCGCCAGAGCGGCAGCCTCATTCGGCGCGTTTGTGCGAGGTCGCAGCCCTCGGCCGACGTAGGAGGGCAATGGCCGCATCCCGTCTCGGTCTCCGGTCGCCGCGGCTGACGGGGGACTCAGCGCCGAGCTGCCAAGAGCTCGACCAACGGACGGACGGACGGACGGACGAGCCGCTCGCGATGGAGCAGTCCAGTGCCTCTCGGAGCAGTGCCTCTCGTGCGGCCTGCAGGTGCTCGGTTGCCCGCCCGAAGGCCGCGCGAGCGACGCAGGCATTGGATCAGCGCGTGCGATCGCTGCGAGCACGATATTCAAGCCAGGCGCGCCCAGAGGCGCCGCCTAGCGGCCATCCGCAGGCAGGCTGCCATGCGATCCCGGCTCAGGCTAATCGCGAAAAAACAGCGGCGCCGCTTATCGGCGCAGGGCCGCTTGGCTACGATGCAGTCGGCATTTCGGCGCCAAGCTACGCCGAGGCCGGCCAGTAGGGCCGCGGCAGCGCCTCTCGCGGCACCCGCTTGCCGGCAGGCGCGCTCACGAGCTATGGCTGCCCCTCCCCATTCCCTCCCTCCCACCATCCGCTCGCGGCGGCAAATGGCACGCTCGGTGGCGGCCGCGCGTGCGGTCCCTCTGCTGATCGTTTGATTGAAAGCCCATTGCCGCGCCATCGGCCCGAGATCAGTAGAGTAGCCGCGAGCAGTAGTGGCCCGACCGATCAAACAGTGGCCCGCTACCCGCGGTCTGCTCGGCGGACGCAGCCGAGGGAGCCCGAGCACGAAATGAACCTCGAGGTCATCTCGTTTTGTAGGTCGCCGTGTATAGCAACGTCATGCATAGCACCGTCATCGCCATCGTCTTCTTCAGCGTCGCAGCTGTCGTCGCCAAAGGTAACGGTGGCGGCCTGTCCATTGCCCAGTAGCATGTTGACGGGACCACTACTTGGCATCGAGGCTAAGAAGAGCAATCCTTATCTCTCTTCTCTCTTTTTTGTATCTCTCTCTCTCTCTCTCTCTCTCTCTCTCTCTCTCTCTCTCTCTCTCTCTCTCTCTCTCTCTCTCTGTGTGTGTATATATGTTATTTCTATTCTGACATATACCTACAGACGTACGCCAGGATTAATTCCAGGGGGCAGACCTTGACCTTTCTAGAGTCACCCAGTCGCCACCAGATGGAGGGTCATGCGGAGTGGATTGCCCGCGCGCATGCACATACATAGATATGCCATATATGCTTATATACAATACATAGCGTATGCATATATGCATACTAAAGGTAGATGCATGTGCATATGTAGATAACTACTTAAACGCATCGAAGTATAGTTATTTCTACGTGTGTATCCCTAGCTCTCTCTCTCTCTCTCTCTCTCTCTCTCTCTCTCTCTCTCTCTCTCTCTCTCTCTCTCTCTCTCTCTCGTCGCTGCATGACGCCGAACAGCGAAGGCTCAGCGGCTGCAGCTCGACGCTCGATTTGTATTTCCAAGCCATTCGCACAGCACCTCACCAGAAATTGGTGAGCGAGCGTGGACATTTCAAGCTAAGGCGTCACAGCTCGGCGATGAGCGTGGAAGGAAAACTAGTAAAGACAGCTCAATCAGTGGAGCGCTAGTTCGGTAACCTTGGGATGCTTAAATCGCTCCACGCCCATGCTCGGGGCGAAATGCCTTTTTGGCGCTTGGTTCCGCGGGTTTCCTCCAGTCGCACCGTATTCTGAAATTAGTGCAAGTAGTGTTGAAGTCAGAGTGTATGAATCGGCCACTTTGTCTCCAAAAGTCCAGACAATTTGACGCAATTCCAGCCCTTCAAAAACACTGTCGGGCGGCCGGTCGGATCGCGTTGTCGGCCTGTTGCAGAAAGCATTGGCCCGTGGAAGCACGTTGTTTGGCCGCCCGCCGGAGCGCATGGGCGGCCCGTCGGTCGGCACGCCGATCGGCACGCCGATCGTCTGCCTGTGCTGCCTAGTGGTCGCTTGCCCTCCTGGCATACGAAATTCGCGGCGGCGCTTCAGTGGCTGCGGCCGTCTCGTTCCCTGGAATGCCTGCTCATTGAGGCCTTCGTAATGGGCACGCCTCGGGGCGCATGGAAAGCAAACTGTTGTGCTAATCGCACTACATGCAGGTCGACTGCGAAATCGACCTCGATGCCACGGCGGTCCGAGTCACCCCCACAGCGCGTCGCCGCGGTGACGTTACGTAGACGCTACGAAAGCGGTTTCCTCGGGTGGCGGCGTTCGACGCTGGGCATCAGGCGCTGGCAAAAGCTAGACCACCGAGAGGGGGCTGGGGTTGAGGTGGGCTACATCGCCTACGTCTCGGGCGCTCATTCCGTTCCCTTCGTCCTTGGACTTCATTTTGGTCCTGTCACCGTAAATAACTTCTCTGCCACGTTTGCCTACGCAGACGAACGCCCGTTTTTGCAAACCTGGAGACCGGGCCAGAGAGGTCTGCCATGGCGGCTGTCGTACCGAGAAAGTGTCTCAGTGGGTTCGCTGTTCTCTGCCAAAACTGGCCGCCGATCAAGCGAAGGCAGCTCTCTCTCTCTCTCTCTCTCTCTCTCTCTCTCTCTCTCTCTCTCTCTCTCTCTCTCTCTCTCTCTCTCTCTCTCTCTCTCTCTCTCCCCCTCTTCCCGTAATGAACCGATAGAGGGCTAGTCTCACGGTATGAAGTCACGCAGGCAGGCAAGACCTCGTGCCCTCTGCTCCTACGAGTCGACGTTCGCTGGGCGATTGGGCTGGGGTCGGCAGTCGTCGGGCTATCCGAGATGGCGGTCTAGCTGTCCGAGATGGCGCTCTAGCTGTCTGAGATGGCGGTCTAGCTGTCCGAGATGGCGCTCTAGCTGTCCGAGAGGGCGGTCTAGCTGTCCGAGAGGGCGGTCTAGCTGTCCGAGATGGCGCTCTAGCTGTCTGAGATGGCGGTCTAGCTGTCCGAGATGGCGCTCTAGCTGTCCGAGAGGGCGGTCTAGCTGTCCGAGATGGCGGTCGAGCTGTCTGAGATGGCGGTCTAGCTGTCCGAGATGACGGTCTAGCTGTTCGAGATGGTGGTCTAGCTGTTCGAGATGGCGATCTGGCTGTACGACATGAGTCCATCGTCGGCGTTCGAGGAATTCCGTGCCAAAGTTTCACTCGAGCTCTCCGCTCATGGGTCTGCGATAGAATCGCTAGTATCGGCAGTGTCGAGGTTAGGCCCCTCGAGCCAGTACGAGTCGTGGTGCTGTCAGCAGCCACTGGGGCGGTCGCTGGTGACGCACGCGTTTCGAAGCTTTGGCCGTATCTGCAGCAGCGTTATTCGACCAGGCATTGCTTCTACAGCGGTTCTGTCTCTTCTCGCCGCCTCTGCGGCCTTGCTCGAACCCTCCTTGCGTCACGTGGATAGAGCATGGCATTACGTCAAGCCGATAGTGAGACCGTGCCGCTAGCACCACCTGGCTTTGCCAAATACGTCGCTGAACCCTTGGCTGCCTTTATTGGTCCCATAGATCAGATTGCCATCGTCTTTTAGCAATCCATATGCGATGTCAGGTCACCATTTGCACACCTGAGATGTGTAGCTGGAGATGATTGGATGGCTACACCTTTAGAGGTGAAGCGAAGAAGGACCAGTCCAGTTCGCAAGTTTAGGGCCGACCACTAACTGAGGTGGGTTAGATCAGGTAGTCTGGCATTCTGTGAGGAGCATTCTTTGACACGAGCTATATTCAACGCTACGTTGTGGATTGCCCTTAGCCTCGATACCCTGACCTTCACCGGCCGCCGTCCGTTTAAGGTTGCGAAGACAACGGCCCGCTGGGTATGGCCTCGGGTGTCATCGAAGACTGGCAGATCGCCTCGTCGTCGTCCTACCCGCAGGAATGGGACGCCGGCTGCCACGAGCGCTACGCGCGGCTATACCGCGAGAACGGTCTCGGCTGGTGTGCCAAGTACAAGTCTGCGTCCGAGTGGCTGCGAATCGACCTCGGAGTGCCGGCAACGGTGAGCGAGAGCGCATGCGCTCTCCACTCTGCGCTAGCTCGCTCGCTCGCCCGCCGCGCTTCGCTCTGCTCAGTTGGGTCGGCGTCTTCGCGCTTCGTAGCGTCCACCACCCCCCCCCCCCCGCGCGAAGTCGCAGGATGCTGTGCGCAGACGGCAGATTCTCGAGCCCGAGCGAGTCCGAGCGGCGACCGATGGCGCCCAGTCGAAATGCGAGAGAGCAAGCAGCGTGCGGCGGCATCCTTGGATCGAATGTCTCTGCATAGGCGCTTCCCTCACAGACAGACGCCCGCACGAGGCACGAACGCCCCCCCCCCCGCGAGGCACGTGCTTACGCTCGCACGAACCTACGAGCCCGATCGGCTCTGACGTTGCTTCCAGCTCTGAGAAGCGGAGCGTCGCCACGCGTCTCGCGAGCTCGCGGCAGGCCAAGCGCAGATTCTGGAAAACGTAGATTCTGGAACTCGTCGTCGTCCACCGCACCGCGTCCTGGCCGTCAGACTATGCGAGCGCTCGCAGCCACTCGCGAGAGCTCTTTGACCCCGCTGTTTCTCGTCTCGCGAGCGTCGGCCGCTTGGGATCAGGGCTTTCTAGCGTCGGCGCGTATCGCCGATATAATCGCACAGTCGGGTTGGCATAATCTAGTTTTCCACGTTGGTGAATTAGAAATCGCGGGGCCGAGCTAGAGTCTCGGCGGCGTTCGCGTTCGACTGGTTATAATTTGAAGCTGCTGAAAGGGTGGAAAATAGGTGCCGTGCGGAAGTCGGAAGACGTAATGGTGGCCCCCTGCGCCGACGCCCGCACAGTGGAGCTCAAAAGAAAAACCGCTGGCTTTTCCTATTTGTACGAATGAAGGGGACCTCGCAGGTCGCCTTCATGAGAGCTCCTTCATGAGAGCTCTAGTCTCGGAGGTTTCAGAGGTGGACCCCTCGCCTGACAGGGAGCGGTGCAGGGAGAGTGAGAAAGGGGCGAGAGAGAGAGAGAGAGAGAGAGAGAGAGAGAGAGAGAGAGAGAGAGAGAGAGAGAGAATGGGAGGGTGACAGTGGTTAAGGTGCTCGCCCCGACCAAGTTTCGGCCGAGGTCGTGGGCTCGAGCCCTGTGGCATGAATTATATATATATATATATATATATATATATATATATATATATACTATATATATATATATATATATATATATATCTGCATGGAGTAATAGAACAGGCGAGAATCGGGTAGCAGGAAGCGGAAGCAGGAAGAAAGGCTGCGGTAGCCGAAAGCATTCGGACCCATGCAACGCCCTGACGGGCGGCTGCGGTGCCTGCGGTCGGAGGTTGAGCGTCGAGCCCCGATACCCTTCATTGTCATCGTACGGCTAGTCGAGTTCCATACATTGCACGGCCACCGCCTGGCCGAAAATAGGGCGTGTGTGCTTGCCCCCTCTGCCTATTTGGAAACAAGACGATTCAAGGTCGGCCATTACACTTGAGTCGCATCGCCCGCGATTACTCGCCATTTCCCACCCTAGCCTCTGCTGGCAGCTGCCGAATGTTCGGCACTGAATGACCACGGCACCTAGCCGTTGTCAAGACATTGATGAATCGCTGTCGCCCCCCCCCATTGCTTGTTGGCTAGCAGACTCTCCCATTACGCAGGGGCGGATGAGGACGTGCCCTGCGTATTCCTCAAGTTTGCTGAGGGCTGTCTCACTGGACAGCAGCATTCCATCTACTTCCATGCAGTTATTAGAAACTCCCTCGTGTGTAACAATCAATCGACGCTAATTCAGTCAAGCTTCGTAATGAAATGAGAAGTCTGTCAGCTACCGCACTCTCACCGAAAGCCACTGAGGCTTTTAGTAGAGCACTCTATACAGTTTAATCTTTGTGGGTTTGTGTGTACGCACCGTCGTCCTTGGAAACATACATATCCTGGAAAAGGCTCGTCAATCGCTTGCGGTTTAGTCATATTTCCGTTCCATTGTCTGCCGACCCACTTTTCTGTCACCGCCCCTGACTGCTCCCCTACCTACCCATCCATCTCTCTGCTGATTCGTGACGCCCCTTCTGGCGGTCTGTGTACTGCATTGCCTATTTCACGCAATCGAGCCTCCAATGTTCTCCTGCCGACAATTTGTATGGCCTGCGGCAGCTTATCTCGTTCAAAAACTGTCCGGCAGGGTCATGCTCCATCCGGCACGCCATCGCTGCCTCGCATCGCTGCCAGATCATCCAGCTAGGTACTCTCTCGAAAGCATCGTTAAGCCTTCGTGCTTTTTGACACAGTCCGTGTTGTTTCTTACTGTTTGTTTTCTTGATATTAAGCAACATTGCTGATATCTGGACCAGGGCAAGCCGTTATTGCATATGCACACCGAACAAACTCCCTTGCCCTATCATGTTCAATGGAGGTACTTGGAGTTGTTCGCTTTTAATAATGAAACGACGACCGCAGTACCTGCTTGAAGCAACGTGTCACAGTGCAAACATGATTTGGCAGCATTGAACTTGCAATCAAAACTCGCTCTTCGTGTCAAAGTTTTCAGTTATTAATTTATAAATATGTGCATGCACATATTTTTCGGACGTAGTGTCGCTTCGCAGGAGGTTGCAGATGCAGCGCTTCGCGAATTACCAGCATGGCGGGTGGGCAGCCTGCCGCTCTGTCCACTCTTGACTGGGAGCCGGAACGGCATCCCACCTTCTGAAATCTTGCGTCAGCAGTCGCCTCGTCGCCAGAGCTCTTCTCTCGCGAATGCCCTCGGAGGTGCTGGCCAAATCAAGTCTGTGCTCTGGCCGAGAATATGAAATGCTCTTTGCCGTGTTGCCACATGGAACCTATTGCCGGGCACGTGCCTCGCTAGTCGCAGCCGCTGCCCAGCTGAAGGTTGACGAGACTCCGAAACAGCTTCTTGGTTGTATGCTGAATAACGCAATCATCCAGTACGGAGGCTAGGGCAAAAAGGGCGAGTCATGTATGTAGAAACTCTCGATCGTAGCCAATTTTCACTTTGCTAGTGGCACAGCTAGTAACTTTTGGCTGACGGGCGCGCATGAGCCGAGCGATATGATTGAATGGCGACACCGAAATGGCAAACACCGAATGCCAAAGGAAGTTGACCAAAGGTTTTCTGGCCGCTCGTTTGAAACGCGGTAAATGAATGTGAAGCTGATGTATTGCAAGCGTCAATCTCATATTCCCAGCGCCGAGTTAGCTACCTTTCCAAACCCACAATTCCGACTGACTTACATACTTTTCGGTCACGCAATGGGATACATATTGCTCGATACTTTACATACTAGATCATGTTTTGTCGTGCAGTACTTATAATCTTTCATGAGACCGTATAGGAGGTGTGGATTTTAGGTCCGCAGCCAACTAGATCAGTCTTCAAACAAGATGCCACACCTTTCTATAGGCGACGTAGCTGCTGCTTGCCATTGCTTGCAGGGCTACGGCATTATTACTTGCCAGAACGTCATCGACGTGGCATCAATATTGCCCGGCCTCCTAGACGGCCAGCGTGCCCTCTTATAAGATAGTTGAGATGGACGTCTATGCCACTGGTGGCCACCTTTGAGATTTGCCTTCGATGTGCCTGCTCTTGCACGTGCCGGTCCAAATGTGTGGTTATGCCACTTCTGCTCTCTAGTCGTGATCTCGACCTCAACACAGTGCCTTGAGTATTGCAACCTCGAGGCTCCGATGTTCAAAACACCGGTATGTTCTGCTGCAGGTCACAGCGGTCCTGCTCCAAGGGCGTGGAGATGGTTCAGAGTGGGTGACGTCCTACTTGCTGTCATATAGCCTTGACGGCCATCACTGGACCTATGCTGCTGATCAGCAGGGCAAGACCAGGGTAAGCACACAATGAAATGTGCAAGCCAATATTAAATTATAATGGCCGTGCAGCAGCACAATTTTGCAGCAGACGGTCGTGATGTGTGAGAGATGAGATCTGCTGCATCGATCGGTAGCATATCGGTCTGGCTCATTTTCTTGTAACTTTTCCCTGTCCCAGGCCTCTAGCCTGGGTCTATCCTAGCGAATCTACTCATCTTACTTACGCTCAATAGGTATAGGCTTGCCTTTCCAGAAATCCGGGCATACTTTGCATTTAACATCATCCCTTTCGTGTGACGGTAAAGTTCAGTTGTGCGGTCGTGAGAAGGATGTCCACATATGAGGGCATATAATTGGCATTCGTAAGAGATGAACGCCAAAGGAAAGAGTCGCTAGTGAGCGCCTGCTGCCTGTAACGGGTGCACTTGGTGTGCCTCAAATATTTCCTACTGCTGGACTTTGTGTCCATGTCTTCTAACACCACTGCCATCACCTGGTGCCACGTGTGCTGTGCTCCAAAACGTCAATCCCAAAGAAAAAGAAAGATGTTTCCCGATTCGACGGCCTCGTTTGTATAGCCTTAAAATACCGTCAGCAGCCATCTCCACGACCGAGTCAGGAGACGTGAGAATTTATAGCTGCGGATTGACACGAGCATTTCCGAGCAGATTCATTAAAGTTTCGTTGATTGCATATGCAGGAGACTGTTCAGAGAATAGCAGCAGTCGGCAAATCGTTCGACGACGACAGACTCTCAAGGCTGGACAGGGCTAGCAGGCCTGGGGCGCACAGTGCACTCCCCTGCCACCGGACGAACGGATGAGCAAGCAGCAACTCGCGCCGAGCGCACTTTCTGTGTACTTTTCCTTTGGGCCATGCTGCCAGAGACTGAAGAGAAATGGCCTGTGCAGCAGAACGAACAGCCTTTGTGCCTATTCAGCTGCCTCTCGCGTGACGACATAAAAGGAAATACGACGTAGCAGAGCTTCTTTGTCGACAGAGTCTGGGCCAGTACCAACCACGACCCACCAGGCGCTCCTTCCCTGCTCATCCGCTACCGTTCATTTCGTGCAGTGAGCCGCGTGGCACCTCAAAGGCACTCCTGTGGTCTCCATTGAAGGATTCTCCTGAGCATGACCCGCCTGCCCGCAGGGCTCCAACATACCGAACTCTGCTGCCGTCATCGATAGCTTAGCATGTGGGGGCGAGCTGTGTGATGCAGCATCGTGCCACCGAACGACACTGCTGCCTGCTGCAGCTTGTGCAGCCAGCTGCTCTCTCGTGCTTGCTGCTCGACCATGATCGAGCTGTATATATATATATATATATATATCGACTGGAAGCGCGTCAACATACCGCGAGTGCCTTACCAGGACCTCGCCTTGCCCTTTAACGACAAATGGGTTTAGTGATTAGATTGCCATATTCACGGAATCCTGCAGTGCTGGCCTCTGGGCCTCTGGAAAAAGAGAAGCAAGCGATGGCCTCGATGGACAACCGGCAGCAAGCGATGAGCGACTCCAGCTTGATAAGCCATGCGCCATCCAGGCAGCAGGACAAGGCGAACTGTACTGGCTGAATGTGTCTGAATGTGCTCGCCTCGGTGCAGTAGCTCTGACGCGTGGCCGACGAGTCTGTAGATAGCATGGCGAGTATCCACGGTCGCACTTTCGCCGTGCCTGTAAATGGTAAGTGCGTCTGCTGTTGCTGCTTGGACTGCTTGATCCGCTCGCTGATGTCGTGGCTCAGTGAAGAGACCGACCCGAGACTCAACTCAGGCGAGACACTTTTACTCGGACGATCGCTCGACCGCAAAGCAAGCACGAGGTTTCAGCCTTGATTTTCTCACGAATGAGCATTAACCCACGAACGCTGCAAGGAAGAAATTCGTCGAAGCGGGTGCAGACAACTCTTAGTTCGCAAGAGGCCGTCATCGATGTCAACTCGATGTTGTCACAAGGGAGGTTTCAGTATTGATTTTCGCACGAATGAGCATTAACCCACGAACGCTGCTAGGAAGAAATTCGTCGAAGCGGGTGCAGACAACTCTTAGTTCGCAAGAGGCCGTCATCGATGTCAACTCGATGTTGTCAATATGCTGGAAGGACTGGAATAAAAAGTAACGCTTCACCTACTTGCTTCGCACCCATCCATGTGACTTCGAATGAGAGCCTCTGACAATGAGAACGAGCCGAGTTGGACAGGCGATGGATTTGAGCTATAGCTTGTAGATGCAATGCTCCTCAGCCTCACCTCGCGACCGACTGCTAGCTGTCGGGGAGTGGGCGGTCTCATGCTGGCTAAGAGAGAACGTCTGCCGGTCACGTGCAGCCAGACGTCGGTGCCAGCAGTTCAATTAGCAGCCGACTCGAGTCTACCAGCACCCCTGCTCAGCTCTGTCCGTGCGTTTCGTCCGGCGACTGTTTGGCGGCGGCGAGAGCCCCTCGCAAGACGCTTTGAAACCAAGCAGCAGCTATGCGTGTCACTGTTTAGTCGGAAAAGAAATTAAATTAACCTGGCAACCGTAAAGGGTTAACTAAATATACTCCGGCGTAGGCAAGCGTTATCTTTCACCAGGCTGCTGCTGGTGATCTCCAGCCATGTGGCCGGCATGACAGAAGTTGCCTAAGTGCAACGAACAATCATGTATCAGCAACTTTTCAGGCCCACCCACAAAAGCAGACGTGTCGCCAGAAAGCATCTACCTGGTCGTGCAAAAACCGAAGAAGCATCTGCTCAGCCCCGCCTTTGGGTCCTCCTCCAAAATAAAGGTACGAGGGTCAAACTGCCCCCCCCCGTGCAGAAGATCAAGGGCCTTGTTCAGCTTAAAGGATCTGTCCACGTCACGAGAAATTGACCATGATGTGCGTGCGGCACGAACAACGCCTCCAACTTCAGCAAGAGACCTAGATAACGAGCTGGTCGTGCTAGAGACCTGCAAGAACGGGTTGATCCTTTACTGGGCCGCAAAATAGTGCCTCACACGATTAAGAAATTGTAAGCATTTAATCGAGTGTCCAGAATTCTCTTCGGTAAACCAGAGTGGCCTCGGCTGACTTCGTGAAGTTTATTGCTTGTTATCGAGTAAATTTTCAGCGCCTCTTTACTCTTTCTTCGTGGAGTCGAAATGACACTCATTTTACTAACCATTTGTTCAAATAAGTCTGTGCCCATAGAAATTGTGGCCACATTTTTGAATATTTGAAAAATTTACCGCGAATTCCCGAAAATTCTATTGGAATGTAGAGTGTAAACTCTACATGTGAGTGTAGACTCTACATTCCACTGTTCGTCTAAAGGAGCTGGTGTGTGAGACCATTCACTTTGGCATCGGCATGACGTCCCGTGCCATGAGCCTGCGATGACTAGCCAAGGGGGTTAACAGAGGTCAACCGGGAGTATTATGCAGCCCACGCTTTCGTGGTACAGTGAGAGCTAGCTTGCTGATACCAGGACGGGAAAGAGGCAATATAGGATCGCCCACCGCAGGATTCGAGCGAAAGACCTCGTGACCAAGGTCGTGAAAAGCAACCGCCTTACCTAATGTGCCATCACGGGCCACGAATGAATGCTATGTATTTTAGCTGACATCATATCCATTATACTGAGATCAATTCATGCACAAATAGTTTTTTAGCCGATTCCCAATCATTCAAATTAAATTAAAAAGTTGTTCGATGAGTGCTCAATCAAACACTACTATTGCAGTCAGATGATATCTATGTCATATGTAATTGACCGCCCGTTAGGAAATCCTTATGAGGAGCAGCCTTTTGTACCCCATCAATTTCAATTTACTAAATCATACTGAAATAGCGATGCTGTGATGATGCTTCGTTAAGCTTGCATAGGATGACATCTTTCTTCAACAACTGAACCAGTTGAGCATTTTCGATCCAACCTGAGTTTTGTTGTCAAAGAAATTAGATTTTGGGTGTATTAAAAACGCTAGCTGTAAGCAAGGGCCCTTAGAGCACGGGCTGTGCTGGATATCTGCATTTTATCGTAATTCAACACTTCAATTGCCAATATCAGAGTGTGCAGTGACTAAGAAGGCTGTGCTCGAGTCAAACGCTGGCCGGTGCGACTCTGCCCGGCACCACACTGACTAGTTCAATGACCAGCCTTGCCGTTTCTCTTGTGGAGCAAGGACGTGTGGCTGACTGGCTTGCATTCCACTAGGTCCGGCTCTCACACGTTCTAGCAACGGCGATCGTGATAGTGAAAGGTGGTCACAATCGCAAGCCATGTGCAGATGCCCCCAAGGCATGGATAATTGCTTCACGAGCAGCAGAGCTGCTTTCGCTCTCTCTCTCTCGGCTCGGCGGCTGCGATATGCAAATTGGCTGCTAATACTTGCCTGAAGATTGAATGAAGGCACGCTTTGGTGCCTGCCGCCGCGGCTGTAACAGTCGAATCGCTTCCCTGCCACAGAACAGAGGCCTCGGCACGAACAGCAGGCCGTCCGTCGGCTGGCCTGTTGGTAGTGATCAGCAGCTGTGATGTCAGCAGTAGCAGCCAGCTGGCTCCTTAGCTATGCCTGCTGCTATCATGCAGCCTCTTCATCCTCAGCTCTTGGAGAGACAGCTCACGTGCTCTGCTCCGAGCTTCGAATGGGGCCGATGCTTTTCACTGGTCGGACCGATTCAGCCCGCCCTACGAGAGCGTTCCGGCGACTCAAATAGAAGCCGTTCTGCACCGTCGTGGATGGCCCACTTTCTCGATGCCTCGCGGTATCGCCTGGCTTACGTTGTGCCCTCGCTCAGCCGGACTACAGCCTCACACTGACGCTATAGGCCCCAGCATTCACCTGTCCAAATATGACAATGTTCTTGCTAATCGTGTCGTTATTTGTCCTCGGTTATTCCCAAAAAACCGCAAAGAGGCCTCGATTTTCGTCGATTACTGTCGTGCTGCACGATCGGTTGCTTTACATCGACATGGACATTAGATGTGAGCTTCGCATCCTTGCCACGTGCTGCTTTTATTGCACTTCTCCATAACTCACTCACTAGCTGTTGAACCTCGTCCTGCTCCGCCTCCATGTTTGAGTTTCCATGCTCTGAACAGTGTGCTGTCAGAGCCTTACTAGTGTTCTTTAATTGTGTGGTTATCTTAAGAAGGCAGAACTTGTAAATCAATTTCAAAATTGTGTTTCTCCAATCCACTGGAGTGGGATCAGGTCTGCTAACCTTCTGCCAATTATAAGACCTTAGGCAGACTAGGCAATTCGGCGGCAGGTGCTGGGCAATGTTCGTGTTGGAATTGATGAATAATTCGGACAGCGTCCACGGTGCTAGCCGTAGTTTCTCAAACCGGGTAGCGGGCGATCGTACCTACTGCCTTTGACCAAAACATAAATCTGCGCTGCTAAACGCCGAAAACTGAGCAGAGCTTGGCTGGTTCATTTACACGCGTGGCGTTGTTTAATTTTGTGTCTGGAATTCCTCCTAAGTCTCTCTGTTGTAGGTTTTCCCTGGCAATAAAGACTCGCACTCCATTCAACATTCGTATCTTGACAGCCCAGTCTATGCACGCTTTGTTAAAATCCACACGCACACGTGGAACAAGCATCCAAGCATGCGAGTCGAGCTCCTTGGATGTCAAGGTAATAGCTGTTGTTTAAATGGTGGGCGGGTGGGGGACAGGAGCTGAGCGATAGTGCAGCACGTTCGCACGGAGAACGAGAGGAAGAAGCGAGTCGAGAGACGTTGAGAGAGAAGAAGAGGGAGGAAGAAAAAGGAAAAGTGGACGAGATACAGCGATGGAGAAAGAAAAACGGAAAGAAGAACAAGATCGGCAAGTGGGAGACGGAAGGGGTGAAAGGAGAGAGCTACTCCGATAGCAACTCGTCGTGTTTGCTGTGTGCCGGCTTACATCGGCAGCATTTTCGGCTTGTGCTTGCAGAGTCAAGGCAGTACCTGGGCCTGCCTCCTTACGGGAAACTCTCAGCTTCGTCGGCTCAGCCTTTTCGGCGGTTTAGCTCTTGTCAGCCGGAAGATGGCCACATTCTCAGCAACAAGGCATGGTGTGCTAAAGATGAAAACGGTAAGCTAAAGATGAAAAGGGTAGACCACTGAGCGTGCTCGAGCTAACTAGACAGCTAAGAATCGAGTGACGCCTTGTGGCACTGAGCTGCTTCGGGTCGAGTGTTCTGCTCTCTATTAGACTCGTTCTCGTGATCGATGACGACTGATATTCGTGACCGACATCTCCACTAGACGGGCCGCCAGATTCGTGCGCTCAGGGGGTAGTTTTATTGCATGCTAGCCTTCGGAGATTAGAAATCAGAGTGAATGTTTTGCTATTCGGTTTTGTTTGCGGCCAATTTAAGTGTCAGCGTATTCTGGAGGCATGCCATAATGAGATCCGTTAGTTATATCCGTAGCCCCTGACTTGACCTGGTTCGTTAGTGGATCACAAGTCAGTCCAGCATCTGACACGCATGCCATCCTTTATATGGCAGCGAACTGATCCTAGCTGAGAAGAGTTCAGAGTGGGGACTGCTGAAGCATATGGGTAGGTGCGTCGGACCGAGACTGGAGCCCACAGGTAATACTCATTTAGAAAGAGCCGTCGGCTGCCAGATGGGGAGCCAGTAGCACCAGCCAGCTGCTAATGTGCAAGCATCAGTGTGTTTGCTTGGAGTCATGCCTCCTGTGACGGTATACTGTAGATACAGTATAGCTAGTCAGAGGACTGCTCCTAAAGGCAAAGTGGCCACACGCAGAATCTTAGCTAGCCTACCCCTCCTCCGATTGGGCTTCAATGTGACATGGTGCTGTCATGGAGATAGACCGAAGTTTTTCACTGTCTCCTATCGAGCAGCACCTTGGTCGCCGAAAAGACCACCAGCAATTTTTGTTTATCAGACCTCGTGCAGACTGACAGCCCTTGAGCTGTAGGTCATTGATCGAACGAGTCTAAGCAAGCAATTAGAGCTTGCAGAAATCGACTGCTCACTGTGTGGCCTCCCAATCTATTCTTCTCCCCGATGCCGTCTGCCTTTAGGGCAGTACCTCGAGACTCAAAACAACTGCCGAACGACAACGCACTTTGGGCAGCACCGGACCGTGGACAATTTTTTGCATTGACGACAACACTAAACAGTGGCAGGCAGGCCGGAAAATGAGACTACAAAACGTAACTTCGCTCGGTCTCAACCTTTACCAACGACGACCTGCCCGCCTCCTCGAGGCAGAGATGCAGCCAAGACAGGCCGCCTACATCTGCCGAAACCGCTGTCCGGGAAAAGCTCTCGCTCCACTGCCAGCCAAACCACTCCGGCAAGTCTCGCTCTCCGGGGCGGCCTCCTACGAGTGGCCTCCTCCGAGCAGCTCCGATGCACGGCTCCCAACGCCTGGTAAGGTCGCCGAAGGTCACCAAGGGATCGGACAAGGGCTGGATGCAGCTGAAATGATCCCCTCAGCGGCCGTGGATAAGAAAGCCGAGGAGGAAGCGTCTCTCCATGGCTTCGATGACATTCGATGTATGCTCGTCTGGAAGCGGTCAGTGACGTCTAGACATGAGAGAAACCATGGCGCTAGGCGATCGCAGCTAGCTGTGTCCAAAGGGCAGCGAACCCTGACGGTGCCGGTTCCCAGGGGGCCGCTCTGCGGGGTTAGAAGCATGGCTCGCTCAGAAGACGAGCTCGCTGCAACAGTGCCGAGCGCCAGTCTTCGGAATCATCTTTGCATTATTAGCCTGTGGCTGACCGGAGACTAGTCAGTGAGGATAACTCCCAGACGTTCTGCCCCTCCGATCTTGGGTACAGAAAGCACCTTATCCTGGCAGTCATCTCGAAAGCCATTTCTTCCGGTACCGTAACGGATACGGGGCTGAGCTGAAGGCTAACAAAAGTTGCATAAAGGCGTCAATACGAGCGCAGTGTGTGCAGTATGAAAGCGACCGGGCTTTGTTGCCCGGCTGATTGTTCCAGCGAGATCTAAAAAAAGAGGTGCCCCGTCGTGCGATATTGTGCCGAAGTTACTGACATTTGTGCCTTGTCGAGGGCCAGCGTCTTTTTTTAGGCTTGAGTCTGTGCAGGGGCATAATGGTTCATTGTAGGCACGGAAGCTATGTTTGCTTATCTGCTCAAGGTTCTGCATGCATCTGGGCTAGATCCCCTGGGTGCATGCCTTCCGATGGCAGCATCCTTGGCTCGCTTTTGTCCAACTTTGCAATGTTACGAGCGCCGCCGTTCTGAGCATTTAATTTCCGGCCTTCAGTATTGCCGCTGCCCTTTTAAAGCGCTACTCTCGGCGCCCATTCATAGCAGTGTGCAGCAGCAGCAGCTGCCTGCAGCAGCCTTCGCCGCTATCTTGCTTTCGGGAGAATGCGCCAGCGTCGGATTTATCGGCAGCCAGCCTTGCCCTCGAAGTGTAGCTTGACAGTGTGCAATTCGACACCGTGGGATCGGCATAAGCTCCATGCCCTCCGTAGATTCGGACTGACGACTTCGGGTGCGACTGCCGAGGCAGCCGACGAATCTCCTCTTTAGCTTTGCTAGCAACTGGTGAACTGCATCCACGCGTTTCTTTCACTCGGTTATTCCTTGCCCACATCCCTGTTGATCTGCTTTCGCTGAGTCGTCTAAGAGCACGGGCGGCAGGTGTTTGGGCAAAGAAAGTAGGTGTTGTCTTGAACTCGTCGGCACGAGGTCGTATCGCTGCGGCCTGTGAGCCTAAGTCTCTCACTAGCTTGGACAGCTGAGCTTCAGATTTCGTGACCGACTCATGACCGACCGAACACGATTTCTCAGCATGACTTCTCACGACTTCTCGACCTCCTGACCAACCGAACACGACTTCTCTCTGGCTGCAGTCTCGACATTCAGTCTGTTTTGCCTGCGATAACGACTTGGAAAACGTTGAATGCCAGCTAGCTTACAAATTTCCAAAATCCGCCCCGAAACGTAGCATAAAATACACAACGAACTGCTGCAACAGAATCTTTGAAAGGAAAGCATGCTAAATTTGTAGGCTCACGTTCCCTGGTGCAAGGATTAGTATGTATCTCGTAGCCACTCGTCGGTGGCTGCCACTTCTTGGCCTACAAAGGTCACCGGTCTATCGCGAGCTGACTGCTCAATGACCTACAATGACCTTGTCAGTTTTCATGTTAAGTTAATCTTTGTCTGCACGAGACTGCTTTATCTATGCTGACCCTAGATTCACACGTGTTGCTCAACTCCCTATATTCAAGGCTAATGCATGCCACGGTCACATTCACTACTTCGACGACAGTTTTGAACTAGTTTTGCTGCTTGCTCGAGCTGCAAAATTGATGTAGCTACTGCGAGAACTGATGCCATTATTCGCAAGTATAGAAATGCAGTGGATGCTCGGAATTCTATGCTCTGTAGCAGCTTACACCTGGAGTAGCTATCTGAGGGGATTATGTGGCACGTACTGTTTTGTTTTGAAGCTTTTCTCATCAGTATCCTGTGGGACCTATTACTTAGTTACGAAGTAAAATGCAGCTCACGAATGAGTAATTAAGGCAGTTGGCAGTATAATGAGGTATACATTTGCATCAAATAAAACACATCCATGAGAACTAATCAGCTTAAAGAAACTGTCTCCTTAGATCCGCCGATTTTTAAATGTTGATGCTTATCCGATCCATAACGAGAGTCAGTAATTGGCTCACGTGATTCTTAGCACAGTGACCATCGCCAGCATTATATAGTACTATTTGTAATGCCCTCTGAGAACGAAATGTCCTTCAGGGCACTTTACATGCGCTAAAAGGGAAACATGTTAATTAGGTTAGTGACAACGGGCACAGGGTCAGCAGCAGCAGGCATAAGCACACATAGCTCACAAGGTCCCAGGAAATGCTGCTAGGAATAGCTGCGTTTTTAGCTTACTATTAAGTGTCAAGTCAGGGGATGTCGAGACGTCTGTCAGGAGTGAACTCCAGGCTTTGGGAGCAAACGAACTAAAGGCACCGTCTCCTAAGGATTTGAGGTTTCACCGGTCTTGCGATTGCTATCTTTTTTGTCGATGAACAAGGCTGCGGGAAGAGACAGAGGGGTCCCACCATGAGGCATCAGTTAGAAAGATCGTTTCCCTACCGGGCACCCAGGCACGCACGTGGCATCACATCTGTGCTCATCAGCTGCATCGAATTGAACGGACTATTGGAGTGCAGTGGCGTGGGATGCTGCCATCCACTTAGTGCATGCCACGGGCTGCTGCTGCTGACCATCTGCAGCATGTCAATGAACCACTTTTCCGTTTGTATGCCACGGCCAGCAATTTGAATGCATGCAGCACTCCACGTCAGCCAGCTTCAGCGACTGCCCAAGTATTATGTTCGGCTCCTGAATTATAACGACTTGGACTCCCGTTATGTTATAATCGGCAGCAAGGCAACATAAAAACCAAAGTAATGTGTCAGCCGATCGGTCAGTCAGTCAGTCAGTCCGTTGGTTGTGCTCTGGGCTTTGAGCGAGGCAGGCGTTAATCTCTAGACGTTGAGCCGTTTTGGGAGTTTTCTCCCGAGGCAGTTTGCGCCGCTAGTAGGCGGTTCGGCGGTTGCTCTGGTGGGTGCCGTCTGGGAGTTGTTGCATGCCGTGGCTGACTATCGACGCCTGCTGCTCTCTGACGTTCTCGAATAGACTTCTCTACACTATGGATATGGTCTCGCTATCTTAAGATATGGCTGCTGTTCTTTGCTGCTACACTCTGCTGCTATCAGCATACCCATATGGGCATTAGCGCTGCACTTAAAAAGTCGCTAGCCGCGATACAAGTTGCAGGGGGTCATCAACATCTGTCGCCTGCCAAGGCCCGCATAGTTGCATACGAGAGCTGTGCTAGCAGCTCAGTCATGTCCGAACGTGGCAGCACCACATCCTGTTTCTAACCTTTGGTGTCGAAAGTGCTGGATAAGTGCTGAGGACCCATAGCGTCGTCCTGTGCTAGTCTCATTTCTTCCCAGAGCGCTGCTGCAGAGTAGACTTCTGTACGCTGTGAACGTGGTCTCGTCATCTTAGGTATGGCTGCTCTTCATAGCTGCCGTTTTCCGGTTGCTGCCAGCATACCTTTGCATCGTACACTGGTGCTCTACCTACTAGTCGTGCTAGCCATAAGACGAAGCTCAGGGCGCCTATACACTACTATATTATGCTATATACTACTATATTGGTGGCCTCTCGTCGAGGACTGGCGCTGTAGTTGTAGTAGCGAGCTGATTTTCGGCCTAGTTCTGACTGGACGCAGAAGCCGCTCCACTGCATTCGGGACCATTCTTTGCTCAGGCGCAAGAGATTAAATGTCTTAGCATACATTGCATTCTTGATGCGGTTTTCTAGGCAGTTCTGGTACGAATTCAGCGCATGGAAAAGCTCTGCTAGATACCTGGTCTAACTAGCTGCAGACATTTTGCCTCCCGTCGGAAAGAGGTGTACTGAGGGGCACACTAAGCTGAACGGATCGTCGGCTCGAGCCCTGCAGTGAGCAGCTCTGCATTGCCAGCTGCTGCAAGTGGAACAGCGAAAAGCCGCTGAAGCTCGGCTGCCGGCATACAAATTAGGCTGGTGAATGGGCCGAATTCTACCTGCCACAACAGTGCCAAACGTCCTGCGCAGCATAGCCAAGGATGCGAAGCAAATGACCAAACGGTGCTAATTTGCAAAGTCGCGGCTATGGCGCCTGACCCGTGAGCTCGGGAGCTGAATACGAGATTTTTTAAATTTAGGGTAAATAATAAGAGAGCGGCTCGGCTGTAATGAGCCAGCCAGCCAAAAAAAAAAGTGCTAACTTTTTTCGTCCACTGGTCGAGCGGTCTCTTGTGGTAGCCTTCTGCAGAAGGCTAACGCTTCGCCAGATTAGCACAAGCCACTACCATTTCCACGTTCCCTGCAGACGTAGGTGATTGAATGTCAGTTATACCACCCAGCTAGCAATCCATTAGGGGCTCATTCACTTGGGCTTTCATAATTCGATGCAGACGGTCTGTTTTGAGAGCTCGAGAACGGAGCTCTCCTGTGTATAAGCCTTCCTGGGCCTTGTTGTTCTTTACAACGAGCTGCTAATTTAGGCCATGGCCAGAGAGACTTTGACGTCAGCTCACCAGTGCTTGCAGATCAATTTTCCCGGGAGACTTGCCAATGGCCGACAGCCTGGGCCTCGACTGACTGGTGGGCATTGCTTGAGTCCCGCGCGTCCCAGTCTGTCGGCTGCCTTCCTGCCAACCCTATCTCGCCCGGATGTGCCTGCTAGACGAGCCCCTAGCCACTCACACCTACCGACCTCCCGATGGGACAGCAGCAGCAGTGGCGGCAGCGGGTTTACATTGCTGCAGCGAGCAGAGGCTGCTGCAGCAGCAGCAGGAACTGCTGGTCGTAGCATCTGCATCTGCATTTGCCTGTGCATGCAAACGCATTCGCTACGCTCACAATCCGGGCCGGCGGAGAATCGGCTGGGATTTTGAAGACTGCTGTCGCTGGTTTGCTGAAGGATGATGCATCCGTTGTAATTGAGTTAGGTGGCATTCTGCTTAGTTGTCAAGCCTCCGACTCTGCCACTGAAGCCTCAGGCCATCAAGCAGTTGAAGGCAGAGGGCATGCTAGTTTGTGTTTTCGTGTGCACGTGCGTGCTTGTGTGCGCGTGTGCGCGCGCGTGTGTGTGTGTGTGTGTGTGCTAACACGTGTGCACTTGTTTATGTGCGGGTGCTCTTACATTCGAATGTATATTTGCATGCACACCTGTGTGTGTGCGTGCATGTGTTTGTGTGCGCGCATGTGCGTGCTCTTCACGATCACATCATTCTTTTCGTTTCGGAAAGGAAGAGTGGGGACATTCCCCTTGGGTTCTTTCGAGCAAACGGAGCTTGGCGGTAGACTTTGGGCTGTTTATCCCTTCTCTATTTACTAAACGTGACAGGATATAGCCGAAATATCCACTATCTGATTGCATATGTGCATGCATTGGAGAGGGATGGCTGCAACTGACAACGACTGAGTGTGACTTTGGTTCTGGCTTCCAGCAGGCACTTTTTTGTCCAGCACTTTTTTAACACTATTTAGAGAGGCATTTCCCGACTGAACTCCAATCTGATCTTTGGTTACCAAAATCACTGCTGGGAAAGGGCTGCCGGTCTGCGGCCCATGAAAGACACCAAGGTGGCAGGCTATTTCAGTCATCACAATGACTCACTACCCCTGAAAATGTCAAGTTTCATCCTTTCCTAAAAAGAGAATGCTGTCTTACTATCGTCAAGCTAGGTCTTTGCTATCCAAGCATGATGTGCTGGACGGTTAGCAGTACTGGACCACTAGTTTCGATGCGTCTGGGGAGTCCCACAACGTTAAGGAGCTGTGGAAAACCTCCAGAGAGCTAAAAAGAATAACATCACACTGCAACTGCTGCTTCCGATAGAAGCAATGCACCACATGACAAACATGCCTATTTGAACGTTATTAGGAGCATTGCCAAGATATCCTTTTAAGTGCAAAGCAAATTTTGATCTCATCTGTCTTTCCATTTGGTGAGTATGAACGTCCAGGTCAAGGATGGATGAATTGCTCAGGCTTCTTGCGGTCATGGGCTCATGGTCGGAATAGTGGTCTACTTTGCTGCACACAAATTAGGATGGTCGCACCACGAAAGGGCGAAATTACTCGTACACGTATCGCCAGGTCTAACTTCTATTAGCACTTCTGCATTATAGAAGACAGCTGCATGACTTTATGGTGATGCGTGGCATGCTCTCACCAGGTTAGCTGATCAGCTAGATCGGCCCGAAGTCGCTGTGCCACTTTAGATTGTCTGTCGTTTAGCCCGAGTGGATTGCCAGAAAAAAAATTAATTCGAGGCCCCGGCGGCATGCGCATCTACATTTGTTTGCTCTATGCTAGTGTGTGGCTGGGTCTGGGTCTGAGAATCCTTGGGTATCCGGAATGAGAGTGGAACAGAGACGTCCGTGCATCTTTGTCCGGGCCTTTCACTACATAGCTAGGTGAAGACAGCACGCCGGCAGCACTTTCTCTATATCGGTTAGTTCCCATGAGACACGTTGACTCACGTTCATGAACGGCATCTTCGTTGGCTGTCAACCGCGACGAATCAGCAAAGCCTTTCAGCCTGCAAAAAATACGACGTTCAGACAGGATTCAGTTTTGGAACAGCTTAGTCTGAGAAATGGCGATACACTCCCATCATTGCACTGTGAATGGCAGAGCAAATCCAGGCTCTTTAATCGAGCCCAGCCCTACAGTGGCTACTACGGCAGCAGATGCTGCTACAGCAGCCCAAGACAACCAGCTTACCCAGCATGCACTGTTTGCCGGTTCACCAAGGAACTAGAGCAAGAACGAACAGCCAGTCGGTCGTTCATTTCTGCATGCCACATTGGCTGCATGGTATTGAATGTTAAAATACCTTGGATTTTTCACTTTTAAGTCGGCTTGTCCCCTTGCATTCGATGTGGTCCAGAGAAAGCTGACTAAATCTTCATGCTTTGCCTTACTGTCTGTCACCGACGAGAGAAGCAGTGGCCAAACCAGCCTGGCATCCTGTTTGGAGCACATTACAGGACCCCTTTGTCGCAACACCAATGTTGTGAAACGACTGGTGATGACTACAAGAGCATCGCTGTTGTTTCTCTTTTAGCCGAGCCATGGCTGCAGCTGGATATTGGCCCCCCAACACTTGTCACGGGCATCGTCACTAAAGGCCGCGGAGACACGGGACGGAAGCAGTGGGTGACAAGGTACAAGCTTTCCTATAGCAACGATTCGGAATCACAGTGGCATTTCTACAAGGACGAGGTCAATCTAGAACAAAAGGTGCGTATTCACTCTGCTTGCTCCCTTTAGCAGTGGAGCACACGCGCATGCACAAACACACGACCACGGATCGCATGGAAGCCCCAGCTTGTTGTGGGTGAACAACGAAATCTGCTGAGTAACGTGGAGTGCTATGTAGAAAATTGAAACGGTGATTCACTAGCTGCTGCTGATTGCCTGTCACCATCGGTGAGACGGCTAGTGAAGTGTTGGCTTGCTGCACACCAGCCAGATTATGAATGTCAAGACGTTATTCACGGTTTATACATTAGGACTATTAGGAGCTGGTTATGCCAAATTCCGTGGTTAGGCTGTTTAAATGCCCAAGTCCTGTAATGGGCAGTGAGGTGCGACCTAGCATTCGAGCCAGGAGTAGCACACGCAGGCAGTTTGAGGTAGGCTCAGTTGAAAAGTGCCCCTTGGCTTCGTAAGAGTTGCTGTACGCCATATCTGATGCTAGACACCTGTAAACATCCGTCGCGGTCGAATATACTTTTCTACGCTAGGAATATAGACTTTGTATGGTAAGGTGTGGGCGATCTTTGTTGCTGACGCGTTCCACGACCGGCGGCATACCAGCAGCATTGGTATTGGTGTTGCACCTGCTTCAAGTCGCTACTCGTCGGCCAGGAATAGCCTCACTCTTATTCGAGCGCTGCACTTGAAAACTGCCCTAAAGACATTAGTGCCAAAGCCACTGCGGCGGCGTCTGCAATACTAGCAAAGCAAATCGTCGGCTTCCTGATCATGACGTTCAACCGTACAACATATGGCACGTCAGGCTTTACACTCTGCTCGGCAGCAGCCACAGCTCTAATTAATCGACTAGGTTGACCAAATCCATAGGAAATAGCCTATTGCTCACATGCTAGATGTGCACAAAGCACACTCCCACGCATGCACTCACGCACTGCGTACCGGCACGTTTGTGCATACTAACCCCCCCCCCCCCACACACACACTCTCGCGCTCACGGTCTGAGCATTTGCTGATTACTCCGAGCCTACAGGGGGTGCTATTTTTCCGTCCCTGCTCTGCAGTCATGAACGCGTGCTTCCCACATTTATTAATAGTCGCAGCGCTCAGACCAGGAGAGCTAGCACTGCTTCCTTCATACGTCCGGTCAATCGATTGAGACATCGACTGCTCCATTCATCTCTCAGTTCGCTCTTTCTAGGCAGTCGCAGGTCGAAGCCGTGCACGCTCTCCCGAACGCAATCCTTTTGCTGCCGCCTGACCTGAAAGACTTCCCATTGTCTTCTTACTCGTCCCCTTGCCTTCCATTCCTTGCCTGTCCACTTGCGATTGTCGCCTGTCCTGCGCTCTCCCGGCTGCTGCTCACGCAATCATCTGAACATCGTCCCGAGCTGGTCGCCCACAGACCGTTCGAGCTGCGTTAACCGGCTCCTTCGACACTGATGCGATGCTTTGACGATGGCAGCTCCAGCCCTCAGTGCACCGCCGAACCGTGGCTCCCTTCGTCACTGCTGGTCTATCTTCTGTTACAGTACATGCCGCAATACTACAAAGAGAACGGCAGTCACATCTATGCCACCCTGCCCAATGTGGTCTCAGCAGATGGCATTTTGGTAGGTGGCAGGCGCTGAGCAAGCTCTGAGCTATCGAGCCGGCTGCACCGGTCGCCACTGCCTGCCTGCGTGCATGCATTCGCGGTGAGTCCGTGCAAGCACGTGGCAAGAGCTCGATGCGGTGTGTGCAAAGTGGCCGGCGAAGCTGCCACTTTTGTCGGTCGGCCACTATTCGCTTTGCCAATGCAATGCTCCGGTAGCACGTTCGGTACGTGTTGGCGGGAGGTACTTATTTCTTTTTATGGCTTGCTTGTGCCGGCCGAAAAGTGATGGCGGGGTGTGGTCTTTTCGTCCCGCCTTGACCTCTCAGAACAAGAGAACAAGACACGCCCCTTCGGCATGTGCACACATGCGCAAGCACGGGCGCATGCAAACACACACGCGCGTGCGCGCGCGCGCACACACACACACACTCACACACACATGCACACACACACACACTCACACACACATGCACACACACACACACGTCTGCTTTCTGCTCCGTGCCATAGCTGCCGACATCCTTACAAACCTGCAGAAGTTCTTTCATCATTACCCTTTACGTGAATGCATACTGTGTACATCCTTCAATCCTTTCATGCAGATGTGAGAATATGAAATACAGCTTGTTTTGAACGAACTGACTAAAAACAAGCATATATCTCTAGCGTGGCCAGGATTGAGCACTGAAGGAGCCAGACTTGTCACTTTCCCTCGGCAGTCGATC
>WPIO01000022.1:4855000-4900000 GCA_009760855.2 Cristatella mucedo | reverse complement strand
AGCTGCTGAATTCCATTAAGTATAACAAGTACAGCTGGCACCTCTGTGGTGATTTGAAGGTAGTTGTCCTTTAATGGGACTGCAGCAGGGATAGACAAAATACGTGTGTTTCTTATAAGCAGCACACGTACTGGTGGCCCTCAGTCGGACCTCGGCTGAAAAGAACGTCTGCTAGGGAGCTACCGCGACACACTGCTTCTCGAGCGTCAGCAGGTAACGCCCTAGGCTGTCGGCCGAAGCATACCTCTTCGCCATAATCCCCACTTCAGACGGCACGTGCTGTTCCGAAAGTCTGCGGCCTTAACTGCGGGCCTGCCTCTCCAAGCTACTAGAAGCTTCTGCTGTGTATAGCACCGAACGACTTCCGAACGAGCGCACGTCTTACTTAAAAGTACGCCGAAGAGATGTCCGACTAGTAGAGCTACGGAATATAAAAGGGCGTATTTCCTGCGTGAAACCAAGCATAAGCCGACAACTAAAACGGCAAGGGCAATGCTATGCCGAACTGCTTTGGCCCAGTGGTTAATGTGCTCACCTCGAACCAAGGTCAAGGTGAATTTAATTGACTCGCGAGGTCGCGGACTCGAGCCCGATGGCATACGAGAAGCGCCTGAATAGAGATTCAGCTCTCTCTCTCTCTCTCTCTCTCTCTCTCTCTCTCTCTCTCTCTCTCTCTCTCTCTCTCTCTCTCTCTCTCTCTCTCTCTCTCTCTGAGCGCTATACAAATGAATTATATTTGTATATATACGCACGAGGCGTGGCCTCGTTCGACGTTTGACTCGTTACGGTCTTCGTTCTTCGGACTTTTTTTTCTTTCTTTTAATTCGACTTTCTCAGTTAACGGCCGCTGAGGATTTTTGGACTCCATAGATTTCTTTTAATTCGACTTTCTCAGTTAACGGCCGCTGAGGATTTTTGGACTCCATACGAATCCCGCCTTAGCTTAACGTGACCGTCGACTCCAATTCGATCGTTTCTCGTGATTCGAGCTTCCGTCAAATGCACCACTTGGGCTTTCCAGAAACATGTAGCCCGCCTGCGTTTCGCCTCGTCGGGTATTTGTTCGGCTTCGCTGACGCTAAAGAGCCGGGCCAGAGGAAGTGCTATTGTTACGCCACCGACAAGAGAAAAGGAGCGTAAAGAGGAGTGCACGCTCGAGTTCAAAACAGCAGCTGTTTAGTTCCCGTTTAGTGCGACGTATCGACGACCAATCGCGCCGGCAAAAGTAAAATGTCGGTGGCCAGTACCTGCAGTCGTCGGCGTCATCGTAGACAGACCTCCGGGTGCCTCGAACGCCTCCTCGGCGGCTTGCAATGGCTCCTCATTGTCTGCTCGCTGTCGCGGTTTGATTTTCCTCCGCCGCCGCCTGCTGCAGCCGCCGTCTGGCGTCTAGCCGCACCTCCTCGTCCAGCAGGTCGAGAAGCCTACGACGGCGACTACGCACTCACTCTGGACAGCCTGTCCGTCTACACGTCGATGACGTCACCATCATCGTCGTCATCGTCGTCGTCGTCGTCCGCTCATCCGGAGCAGCTCGCCGCCGACGACGAGGAGCTCTGCGGGCGCGTCACGAACGAAAACAACGCGCTGCTGCAGTGGCGACTGCACGTCCCTTGCGCATCGAGAACGCAGGCTCGCTACCTCCGAATTCAGGCGCACGGCAGGGCAGATCGCTGGAGCCGCTGGTTCGCTGCCGTGCTCTGCGAAGTGATGGTGTACGAATGAGCGCCGCCGCCGGAAGCGAGGCGCTCGATGGTGTACGAATGACCGCCGCCGCCGGAAGCGAGGCGCTCGAGCGCAGCTTCCCTGGTGAGCGGACGCGTGCGCTCGGCGGAGCTAGCGCTCGGACGCTCGGGCGGGCGTGCTCGGGACTCGGGTGCAGCGGCACGGCACGCCCGAGATTTGACTCCACCGGCTTCCGCCGGTCGCCCTAGTTAGGTCGACGTGACGTCTGCGTGCCCAGACGACGTCGGAAGCCGCTCGCATCGCTCTCGGCGAATCTCGAAAAAAGCCTGACATTCGTAGTTGACGTCGTCCGCCGGGTGGCGAGGTCCTCCGGCGACTCTGGACTTGCGACTGTGTCGGACACGTCACCGCTCGAACTAGCAAAAGAGAGCGGCACGAAGCTCGAGCTGTTGGAGAGCTCTCTATGACGACGAGGAGAACTCGAGCCAGTGCTCCGCCGTCACTTACGCCCGCCAAAGGAGGATTGCCGACGGACCGAAGCACGTCCCGGATTGCGGCGCCAGAATTATTACGCCTCTCCTACCGTCGGTGGCGGCTAGATTCGGCTATTTCCGGCTTCTCGCCGGCGGTCGTCGCTAGGAGCAGCTAAACTCGAGACGAACGCACGCCCATGAGCCGCTGCCCTTTCAATTGCGCCGCTGCGAAGTGGCGAGCGAGCGGCCGGCGCTGTCCGAACGCGACGTGCGACCAGTCAGTCAGTCGTAGGCGAGCCGCCGCTGACAACGCTGCATCGCCGCCGGTGCCTTCTCCCAGCCTGACAGACTAGTCGTGACCGGCGGGACGGATTCCTCGCTCGAGCAGCAGCAGCCGCGCCAGCCGCTGCTGCTCGATGTCTGTACGCTATTTAAGCGCCCGAAAATATTTAAATAAATTAAGATATCGAGCGAAGTCGCTTATGAAGCTTTTGCTTCTTTTACTGTCTCGCGGATGTGGGGTACACGTGGTGTCGGTATCGTGGTATCGGCTGTGTGCTCACACATTCAACCGCGATTGCGCCCTCCACAGGTGCTCGTGAGCCACGGGCGATGCGGTAGAGCCAACCGACCCAGATGCCGCTCGTGGCGCCCTGCTCCTTCTCGCCACCGTGCGAGTCGCATTTGTAAAGTGGCTAGAAAGAGATTAGGTTCTCTGCGTTCGCGGTACAAATGTATTTTTATTATTATTATTTACGTTATTGGCTTCGAGATTATCGTATTATATTATAATTCGTTTATATAGCGCCCCAAGAGAACTTAATCTCTATTCAGGCGCTTTACATATGCCTCGGGGCTCGAGCCCACGACCTCAGCCAGACCTTGGCCGGGGCGAGCACCTTAACCGCTGGACCAAACCAGCTCGGCTGCAGTCGTAAGCGCCGTTGACCAACTGCTCAGCATTCTTCGTCAAATGAGATGGGATATCGACTCGTTCGTAAGTCGCGCATGCGCGGCTAGGCAAAGATGTCAAAAGACGTCGCCTCTCATTCAAACGCTACATTTGCACGGCGGGAGAAATGGTGTCTGGCGTGTGCAGCAGACGCCGGCGGGAATGGACGCCGGGAAAACCCCGGCGCTTGACTGGCGCCGAAATGACGCGGAATCCACGTCGTTCGCCTCGCGAGGAAGGCCGAGCCATTTCGCAGACTTCGCACTGAGACAGCGGTAGAACGCTTTTGGCTTTTTTCCCTCTCCTTCCGCTACGCTAGAATAACAACGGCGGTCTGCGCCCTCTCGCGGACGTTGCAACCGACGCCGATCGTTCGCCGCCTCCTATTTGGGGCTCCTCTTCTGTCTACGTCTGAGCGGAAACGCACCGTCGATACGCGCTCAGCTGCTGCGGGCTGCACTGCGGCGTTCGTGGCTGCACTCCAGCCTATCGTCCCCGAAGCAAGCCGACGAAACTGACCAGGGATTAACCGGAAGTCTGCGGACGCAACCGACGGCTGCTTTGCGACTGATCTCGCTCCCAAACAGTCACTTCCAGAGACCCGAATTTTGTGAGAGTTGATTCGCGAAACTTTTCTTGGCAGACCTACCGAACGACCAGCGTTACCTGTAGAAGGGTGACACGCTTGGTTCTACCTCAGCTGGTAATTTTGGCACCAGCTTACAAAAATCGTGGACGATTGACGTGGGTGCTTTTAAATCAGCAAGTATTGTAAACGCAAGCAAGCGGAGCAGAGCAGAGCGGAGTGAAGCAGAGCGAAGCAGAGCAGATATAAGGGCTCGGAGTGGCTCTCACACTAAGTGGCTCTCGAACTGGGCCGCTGCAGCGTCGAAGTTCGAGAGCTGCTCGCTCGCAGAAAGGTGGCCTCGGTCTATCGCATATCTCTTTATTTGTCACACCATTCTAAGAATTGGCGACGTGAGACGCCGCTCACCTCTTCTAGACCACGTGGCACTGGATGTTGGCTTGCTACCTTTAAAGTTCTTTAGGAACTGCCACAATCAATTTTAGCTGGCGAAATGTAGTCGCTGAAATTTCGAATATTTGTAAATTTATATGTGCACATACTTAATGAATTGATAAATGATATTCAATGGACACGCATGCATCTGAATCATCCTCCTACCGGCAGAAACTTCCGCCCTAACGGGCGAAACATCCGGTCCCTTGGCTTATTTTTCCATGGCAAAAACTTGTATTGATAACCGAGCTACCTGGGCGCTATAGACTTTCTGTGGGTTTACTATTAGCCTAAGGAGTAAGGCCCCGTTCGCCTACTCTAAGGTCACGGGTCATGGGTCTCAGATCATGGGTTCTCGAGTCACTCGAGTCGAACACGTCAAGTTCTCTCAACTCCCTTGATGCATATATAGATGACATTCGCAGGTAGATAGCAGCAAATTGTCTTAAATTAAATGATGGTAAAGCTAGTTATAGGCAAACCAAGTGTGATTCAGAAATTGGAGAGGCTGACGCTTAAAATCGGCTCTGCCAGCGTATCTCCTGTTGAATGTGTAATCTATATAATAATAATAATAATAATTCACTTGATAAAGCGCCCTCGGAGAATTTAATCTCTCTCTAGGCGCTTTACATTTGCTGTAAAGTGAAATCTAGGTGTCCTGTTCCAAAGTAACCTTTCGTTAGACGACCACATCAGCTCCACAGTCAAGTCTGCCTACTTTCAGCTACATAACATTGCTAAAATTTGGGCTTGTTTAGATAGGGATACCACATCTAAGTTGGTCCATGCATTTGTGACATCCCGTCTTGCCTTCTGTACCTCACTGCTTGCTGGCCTACCAGCATGTGCAATCAAGCGTTTACCACTGGTGCAAAACTCTGCAGCTAGGCTTGTCTGTCGTGAGCATCGCAATTGCCACATCACACCACTTCTCACCGACTTGCACTGGCTACCAGTCAAGCAACGAATCGACTTCAAGGTTTTGTCGCTCACTTTTAGGTCCGTTCATTATTTGGCTTCACCCTGTCTATCAGATCTACTCCCCCACCAGGCCAAGTATCGTACCACCCGCTTTTTGGAATCTAGCAGTTTACAATACTTCGTACAAATATCAAATCCTTTGGAGACCGTGCATTTAGTTCGTATGCTCCCAAAGCCTGGAGCTCCCTCTCGACTTGCGTCACAACATCCCCTGAGTTGATCACATTTAAAAAGAACTTAAAAACACACCTATTTAGGACAGCATTTAGTGGGTCCCTGCGATTCGTCCTGTATGTGCGTTTGCGTGCTGACACTGTGCATATTGCCACCAACCGCACTTGCATGCTGACCCTGTACATGTCACCCCTAACCATGTTATTCCTGTTGTTTATCAAGCATAATACCACTCACCATTCGATCGAATTTCCTTTGCAGCAAATGTAATGCGCCTAGAAAGAGATTGAATTCTCTGAGGGTGCTTTATCAAGTGTATTATTATTATACAGGTTATTCACAATTATGAGATCATGCACAATTAGGGGGTTGTGGTTTGTCGCCAAGGCTGTATAAAAAGCCGGTACCCTGAGATAAGGAACGGTGAGTATTCGGGACTCGGGGTATTAGCGTTGAAGTTGACGTGAGCTCTAGGCCACAGGCAGAGCCGACCGTGAGTGTTAGCCTCTCCAATTTCTGGATCACACTTGGTTTGACCAAAACTAGTAAGTTGGTTTTATCATCATTCAGTTTAAGAAAGTTTGCTGCCATCCATGTGCGAATGTCCTCTATACATGCAGCAAGGGAGTTGAGAGAATTCGACGTGCTGGAGGACTGGGAGGGATCAAAGTAAAGGTACAACTGAGTGTCATCTGCATAGAAGTGAAAGCATAGGTTGTGCTTGGCAATCAGATCAACAAGAGAACCGAGAACTGGACCAAGCATTTATCCCTGAGGTACCCCATACTTCTGAGGTACTTCGGGTGATCTTTTATATCCATTCACATCAATACTCTGGCGTCTCCCACTGAGATAGGACCTGAACCATTGCAACGCAGTGCCAGTGATGCCTGACGAGATAAGTGCACTCGAGGAGACATGGTGATCGATAGTATCAAAAGCTGCCGAAAACTCGAGTGAGACAAGCAGAGAGACTCTACCTAAGTCTGCATTTCTAAGTAGATCGCTATGCATCCGAAGCAATGCCGACTCTGTAGAGTGAGTAGCTTTAAAACCAGACTGTAACTTATTAGCAAGGTTTGAAGTTTCAATATATGAGTTCAGCTAGTGCGCCACTTGTTCTAGTGTCTTTGATAGGATACGCTAATGGCGGTCAGTGACTTGGGCTGGACTTCTCAGCAACGACCCCTAGCGATACGCCTGCCTTAGCGATACGCCTGCCGGTCCAAGTCCCCTAACCGATTGCCGTCAGAGGAGACGTTACTTGCACCTTCTTAGCGACATCATGCTGGTAGAAGAAGATGAACTTAATGAAAGGCTTTGCCGTAGGAGAAAACTCTACTGGAAATTTGATCTAGGCAGTACTTCTAATAGCGATAGCTGGAGCTTTGATCACCAATTGTACCATCTGCTCTGTCCATGCTGGCGTCTAAGCTCGATATTAGTCTCTATTTTGAAGATGTCTTTGTGGATTACATGAGCCAGCCTCGTGCTTAAAGTGGGGCTGGCCGTGTGAGTGTGTGTGTGTGTGTGTGTGTGTGTGTGTGTGTGCCTGCGCGCGAATATTTCATTTGTATAGCACCCTTAGAGAACTTGGTCTCTATTTAGGCGCTTCATGCATGCCCTCATAAGCCAAAGCGCTCTAGCCCACGACCTGGTTGTCAAACGTGAGGGCCTTACCCTCTGCACCAAACCCGGGCGGCGGGCTGAACTTATGGAGCCCGAAGGTCATCTGCAGGAAGACTGAAGTCGAAAGAACTAAGCCAAACCAGGACTGAAACCTGGTAGCTCTCTCTATTTGTATTCGAGCGTTTAGAATACTTGCTGGACTTTTGCATTCTGCTCCACTCGGCTGCTGGACTTAAATGATTATCTCTGAAGGATAACGATTATCTGAAGGCCGCGTCGGCATTATTTTACTTTCGGACGGGAAGGCGACAATACATTGCACCACAAAATTTAACTCTTTTTTAGGATTGCTGCTCCGATCCGGTGTTACCGGAGCAGCAGTTAGCGTTGCTGGGGCTACAGCTTGCTTGGCAAGCTGTAGCCTCAGCACAGCTATCTTTATCGTGATCCGAGGCAAACCTAGCTAGCCATTGCATCAGGTAGCGATTGTGGTGGACAGGCAGTCGTAATGTTATTGTGTATTTACGACACACGCTCGCCTTTAGCTATTGCAGTAGGGACATATTTCAACATGCTGACGCATTGTTTTAAGGCCACTCTCGTGCATACCCCTTTTATACTTATCGAAATCGTTAGACAGAGGATCATCGTGCTTGTAATTGTATCACGGGCCTGTGTGTGTGGTATGTCTTTTGCATCCACTGAGCCCATGTCAAGGTGAATACTTCTTGGCAGTTCTCCTCTTATGTGTGAGCACTTGTCTAGCACGTAGTGCGGTGGTAATAATAATAATAATAATAATAATGTACTTGATAAAGCGCATTCAGAGAACTCAATCTCTTTCTAGGCGCTTTACATTTGCTGCAAAGGGAAATGCAATTGAATGGTAAGTAAAATCATGCTTGAAAAAACAAACAAAATGAATAACATGGTTAGGGGTGACATGCACAGGGTCAGAATGCAAGTGTGGTTAGTGGCAGCATGCACAGTGTCAGCACTAATAAGCACGTGAAGGACGAATCACAAGGACCCACTAAATGCTGTCCTAAATAGGTTTTTAAGTTCCTTTTAAATATGGTCAGGTCAGGGGATGTTCTGACGCAGGTCGGGAGTTCCAGGCTTTGGGAGCATACGAACTAAATGCACGGTCTCCAAAGGATTTAAGGTTTGTACGAGGTATTTGTAGACTGTTGGATTCCGAAAAGCGGGTGGTACGATGCTTGGCCTCATGGGGGAGTATGTCAGAGAGATAGGCTGGAAGCATATGTACTGCTGTACGTTTGCAAGAAGCAAGCTATTGATTTGGACGTTCATTTTGTTCCTTCTTGCCGATCGGCCGATGATGGACAATGCGTTGGATCACAATAATTTAACTTTTTCTTACGATTTCTGTTCCAATCCGGTTACCGGAGCAGTTGCCGTTGCTATGGCTACTGCTAGCTAAGCAAGCTGCTCCACTACAGCCAAATTTAATCCGTACTCACATTTCGCTCCTTGGTTGAACACCCTTTTAGCTTGCAGGAGCAAACATTGAGACAGTCGCAGCTGGCTACCGGTTAACAGCAACTCTGGCTAGTAACTAGCACTGAATGCATTCGTTTGGAAGAGAACTCTGCCACCTTAATCTCTTTTTATGCCCTTGACGTATGGTGTATAGGAAGCATGATCAGACGGTTAGTACTAGCGTACACAATGTCAACAAGAATAACATGGTTAGTGGTGACTTGCACAGGGTAAGCTTGCAAATGTGGTTAGTGGTGACATGCACAGTTTCAGCTCGCATAAGCACACAGAGGACGAATCACACGGACCCACTAAATGCTGTGATAAATAGATGCATTTTTAGCGTCTTTTTAAAGGTCGTCAAGTCATGGAATGTCGTGACGCCAGTCGGAACAGTGATTTCCAGGCTACGGGAGCATGCGAACTAAAGACACGGTCTCCAAGGTGTAGCTAAACGATTCGATTCAGAAAAACACGATGACTAGCCTCACGGGGGAAGTAGTTCTGATAGGTAGGTTAGAGCCAGAGAATATCGTGCATCAGATTAGCAGGAAAGCATACAAGAGCGAACATAGAGGTAAGCTCACTGTGTGCCTAGGAAAAGCTGACCAGAGCAGATGCGTCTTCAGCTTACACGTAAGAGATACAAGGTAGTGACCGTAGCCGGAAGATAGATAGTTTCAGACATTTGGTGTGTACGAGCTGAAGGATCGACCATCAATAGATTTCAATTTGGTGCAAGATGACTAGGTACAGAGGAGCGAGTGGTTCGAGGGCAGACGGAGGAGAAAAGAGGTCCGATAATTAGGCCGGCGCGTGATAATGAAGCCACATGTTAGTCAGACAGAAGATCTTGAAATCGATTCAATGCTTGATTGGGAGCTAGAAAAGCTCGAACGGAAGTGGGTGTGACATGGGAGCTGTGCCCGGTAATGTAGCTCTTGCAGTAACTCAACAAAGCTATACAGACTACGTAGGTGCTACGAAGGCAGGTTTTACGTAGCAAAACTAAACCCTGAGCGGCTTTCGGTATGCATATGGTACACCATAAAGTAGACTTCATCCCTCGCCACAAAGAGAAAGTGAGAAGCATAGCTGCGTAAGAAGGACAGTCGAGGATGTGAGTAGGAAGGTCGTGGAAGGAGCGGCTCAGGATGACTGGAAAGGATGCATCAAAGTCGGCAGCCTGAGAGTATATGCTGTAGTATTTAGTATGAAGTGAGTACCGCAGTTTGAGACCTGCACAGCAAATGCTTCTGCACCTGTAAAGTAGCATTCTTATGTAGGCCTAGAAACAGAATCGACTGCTACCGCCTTTTGCTCTCAATGTATAGGGACGGCAGGAATGGCGTCAGCCTCAGGATTCCTGAAATATATATATATATATATATATATATATGTATATATATATATATATATATAAAGTCGATAATCAGCTCTGTAAGATCACGAAGGAATATAGCGCTTGAGAAAATGCAGTATTTTACTTGACTTGCTGAGATACTAAACCTCAGGCTTAGGCCGAGGCACAAGGCTTTGAGCAATTCACGAAGCTTGAGGGCCTCGCAGTCGTGGTCTAGTCAGTCAATATTTGCAGCCACCCGCCAGGATATTTCTACTAAGTGTGGAGCCTTGGTACTTTCAATGCAGCAGGCCAAACGTGCTGAATTCACTTGGGTATATCAGGGCCTGCTAATCCATTTACAAAAGACTTTCTTCACAGTTTGAACATTTTTTACGCATCTAGGTATTATTTAAAACCTCCGGAAATCGTAGCAAGCGCTCTGATTTGTGCAGGCTCCGTGTGAATCTTAGCATATTTTGGTTACATAGTTTTAGTGTAATTTATGTACAATTTTCGGCAGCTTTTATTGTTCGAGAATATCGAAGTGGGTCGCCACTAATATAATGATAATACATTTGCATAGTGCACTCAGAGAACCTATTATCCTTCTCCGCATTTTGCATATGCTGCAATGCGACGTACAAACTTAAAACCGCGACCGGCTGTTTTGCGTTTCGCACTTAAGTGAGCTAAATCTCTTTCTAGGCACGCGACCATATCCTCGCCGAGCATTTCGACTTCTTGCTTATGCGTGAGCCTGTACGCGCGCTATCTACTCTCTCCGTCTGTCCAGGCCACGTGCTCCGGAGCAGCATATCCAACGGCTACTACAAAGTGTGCACGCTGACCCCGCTCGAGTCACCTGCTTCGCCAGCGTACAAAGACAGCCATCGCCTGATCCACGACTCGTACGCGGGAGAGTCGGTCGTGGATCTTCTTCGCCCGCCGCCAGAGCGAACACATATTCAGTCCATTAAGAAAATCATATTTAACGGACAAGTTTGCAGATGAATTATGCTTCTTCCGGCCGAAACGTGTTAGTTGGTCAGTCGGCCTCTGCAGTCCCGCCGTTGTACCGTCACCGAATCCAACAGTACGAGCGTACACCGTAAAAGATCCGGCTAGCTAAGTAACTGCTTGACTAATCGGAGTCGACGTCCACCACAGTCGAGAGCTTCCGCCGAAAGACGCCAACACATGGGGGCGGTCACGAACACGCTACACGGGGAATGCGGAATATACAAGTCTCAACAACGAGCGTGCTATCCAGCTCCGCTTGGGCCGTGGGCACTCGTTGCCTTGCGTGCGTGGCCGCATCGCTGGAGCACGTGTGCAACCATCCAGGTGCAAAACTCGGAGAGACCGGGAGCCTCTAACACCACGACTTACACGGCCAACTTCTCCTACCCAAGAGCCCCGGTCACCTCCCGCCACAGCACATCTGGCCATGCCGTAGGTCCGACTCCGGCCTAGCCGGTGACCCTTACCCTCATTATAGCCGCCCGGTCCAAGCCAACCGAACCTAGCCTGGGTACAAAACTAGCCTCACTTTAGCATGATAGATCCCACTACAGGTCGTGCCTTTGCAGACCGCAGCAACTTGAATATTCTTTGACGCTAGGTTTCCCTATTGCCTTTGAAGACTGCAGTACATAGAGGGGCCTTTGATACTTGACCCGCATTTGAAGCTTGGAATGGAGTCCCCAGCAGTGCGATGGAATTTTCTAGCAGCCTCGCTTGGGGAGAGGAAACCTGCAGAGGATTCTACCGTTGGTTTGAGCACCCTCGATACGTACATGACTCTATGGGGCTCTGCAAGGCAACTATACATCCCTCCAGCCAATCCTTAGTTGCTAGGTACCCCATAGGAGACGTTCCACTACTGTGATCAAATCCGGGCACGGCCGCCTTCAGATGCAGTGCCCAGTTCTTTCACTGCCTGCTGCGGCCATTTTCCCTGAAGATCAATGCTCCCAAGGAACGAGGTCGTTGACCTGCTCACAAAACTCCCAGCAGTCACGTCCACTGCAAACAGGTCTCACCGCCACCCCTTGCTCCGGCACTGTTTGGATAATTTTTCATAGCGGCTTCCTAAGATATTCACTCAATAAACTGCCAAGTAGTTTTGACATGGATAGTGTGGTTTGGCGTTAGCTATTAAAACCTTACCAAAAGATAACTGTTTTGGTTTTCTATTTTCTTCCTGGCGCTGCCCAATGCCCTAGGCGATTGCACAGTGAGGAGTCACATGACCGTGGGCAAAGTCCCATCGAGAGGGGTTGGGGTTTGCAGGGGCCGAGGGCGGGCCAAGCACGATGGCTCGGGTTTGTGTTGGCATGTATTCGAGGTTGTACGCTAGCGAAGTTGTACGCGGTTGTATAGCGGTGTCTCCCGAGGGAGGCTGTTCATGTGGAGTCTCACGGCGAATACGAGAGTTCGATGAATCGCAACGGCCGTCAAATGGCCTAGCTATTGGCTGCAGCTGAGTAAAGTTAGTATAATAGGATAGTATATATAGTATAGTAGGTAGTATATATAGGATAGTCCTGAGTACAGTAGTGTAAGGGCGCTTCGCTAATTGCAACACCAGCATGCATTCGGCGTACACAACGAGGACGGTTGTACGTGAGGGTTCGGTTGTATGCGAGCGTGGTTGTACGTGGCGCTGAGCTTCAGCGTCGACTAAAATTGGGAATGATAAATTTTTAGAGGATCAGAGTTTTTCTTGAGAGATTTTAACTAGAACTCGCTTTGGTCCTTACGGTTGAGGTTATCTCCCCATGCCAAAACCGCTGTATACTCAGGTTGGTTATTAGAAATTTTCAATGTCGGTAAGCGATTTTCAAATTTAGTGCCCCAACTTAAGTTAATGAATTATGAATTACAAGACGTACGGGGTATTTTGAGATTCTTCGTTTATTTGAAATGACACTACATTGGGCGTGTATTAATTAGCCTGCAACCTTCGGCAGGGTCAGGTCAAAGGTTAGCTACTCAGTCAGAGGTTGTTGCTCAAATAATGCCGGACGACATGCATTGGTAGATCTCGGCATGAGAAATGAGCTGCATTAGTTCTATCCACGAAATTACTACAAAGCCGGCATCAAACGATAATTATTATTTTGTGATCTTTAACTATGATTCCGATGGTCATGGAATTAAATATATATTCAGGATAGAACAAGTGGATTAGAAATGATTTTACAAACCCCAATGGACACATTAAAAGGATCAGATTTCCAACAAGAGATAATATGTACAGGAGCTGTACGATCCAAACAAGCTTCAGTGCTTGTTCACACAATATGGAGCTCACGTCCGTTCTACCGAGGGTTGCCTTACCCATGTTGATGCATCTGGCTCGCTTGCTGGCTAAACTTTCGATTGTCTGTCCAGGTTTAGTTCGTATGCTCCCAAAGCCTAGAACTCACTCCCGACTTGCGTCAGAACAATCCCCTGACTTGACCACATTTAAAAAGAACTTAAAACACACCTATTTAAGACAGCATTTAGTGGGTCCCTGTGACTCGTCCTTTACTTGCTTATGCCTGCTGACACCGCGCATGCTGCCACTAACCACACTTGCATGCTGACCCTGTGCATGTCACCCCTAACTATGTTATTCAAGTTGTTTATCAAGCATAACATTACTCACCATTCAATCGCGTTTCCCTTTGCAGCAAATGTAAAAAGCGCCTAGAAAGAGATTTGAGTTCTCCGAGGACACTTTATCAAGTGTATTATTATTATTATTATCGACCACGGTGCATCTTCCAGGAGTAGTCTCAGGAGGACGGCAGCGACTACGGTGGTAGCCATTGGAGTTCTACTGTTGCTCGCTAGTCAAGTGGAAAATACATGCAAAAGCGTAGCATCGAACAGCTAGCGGCAGCAAAGCAAAAGCCACTCTTGACGTCTAGCCCCTAGCACCAACGACATTGGACAAACTAAGGCTATAAGAGCACAGATCGACTTGACAAGAGCACAGATCGATTTGAGATAGCTTTCAAAGCTTTCCTCCGTATGCGTTTTAACCTCTGCCTATGGCTTCCAACTGGACCGGTAGCCGACTACCAGTAGTGGTAGCCCACTGATTCGGGACCACTGACTCGAGGGCAACAGGGCCATGCAATGCTAGCACAACACTGAAGCGCTCTAAAGTGGCACTAACACCAGCTCATGCTCAATTGTAGCCGATGTGGGTAATATAAAAAAGACCGATTAATCTCTTGATTGACTACACTACTCAAGAAAGTGGATGCAAGTAGGGACAAGAACAACCATGCAGCTTTTAAAGGCTTGTTCTGGCTCACTTGCAAGCTGATAGAAACCAAGCATGTGTGAGTCGGGCATTTTAAAGAATGACTACATTCATGTGCTGGGCCAATAATGAGTTGTTTCGTGCAGTACTCCTACGCCGGTGCTGGGGTAATCTGAATGAACATCACCCATTTGTCAGCTCATGGTCTCTTATAATTAACACGACCAAAAAGGCATGAGATGCTCAAGCTTTCAAAAGCCCATACAGTGTGACAACGCATTTTCACTATAACAGTATCTGTACCTGTCAAGTCGGACAGTTTGTCAGCATAGACCCTATGAACCAGTCACACTTAGGACCTCTAGGTCTGTGCATCCATATTTTAATACCAGTAATAAAGAGCAAAAGAATATGAGGAGGGCACACATTCAGGTAATCACCAAGCAGGCCAGGATAAGTACCCTCATGCAAAAGCCCATTCGAGCCCAGTCACTTCGTATGGCTCGGAACACACATGTGTAGGTACCTGACGGTGGGTGCACAGGCGAATGACAAAAAAGAAATACTGCAAGCCAAATACCACCAGCCCTGCCTATAAACCAATGCCTCCATGAGGCCAAAACATTCGGCAGCACCGATTTTCATGGGGCATGATGGAACATTGTACAACTTCAGGTTCTCCCTATCCTACTAAGCTAATCAGCCAACTTAACTCTGCCTGACTAGGGATAGCCGAGAGAATATATGGCTAAATATGACGACAGTACAATCAAGCATAAATGAAAGCTGGATATCACACAACTAGCACAGATCACAAGAACAAGCAAGTAGTCCCACGATGCTGGAAGCATACATTGACGTCTGGACCCAGACGTCGGCATAAAGTGTTACCCGGTAGACATGCTACCTACCCCTCTTCCTGCTCAACTGGCTCGAAGCAACAATCCAATGAGTCACAGCGTATGACAGGTATGGCAGCCATTTCCCCAAGGACCAGGTCCGTGAATTCAAATGCCACAGAATCCAAATAATACTGTTTACGAAAACATAGAAGTATTTAATTGCTCTTTCCAATCGCATACACAGATCCAATCAGCTCGCTGCGCTCCACAGCCGATCGGCGATGTCGACCAGCGAGGCTTCCCTCAAAGCCTTGTCCAGTGCTGCCTGTGTTGCCTTTGTGCCTTCAATTTCCTACAACGTCCAAATCAAACGTGATGACCACGTGGTGACCCAGGCCGAGATCGAAGGAAGACAGGCGACGAGCCGAAACAACTTTTGCAAAAATGGTTGCCAGTCACTGTGAATGCACGACCTACATGGCTCGGCTATAGAGGCCACGAACCTCGTGTGAAAAGTAAAAGCAGACAACGACTCACGTAAGGCAAGCGGCAAAGGTCGAGGAATGAAAGGTCGAGGATGGAGCAAGGATGGAGCAGAGCGAGCATCGAGCGGGTTGATCAGGTCGCTGCAGCTGCTGCAGCAGTGACAGATAAAGGAGAGATCGACGAGATCTGGTCACGTGGACACATGGCCACGTGACCAGATCTCGCCAGCTACCGCTGGCGAGATCTGGTCGAGAAAACTGCAGAGCAGCTCGGGTTGAGTGACGGCAAATGGAGACCCGCCGGACGGGGCGCCGAAGACAAGCGATTTCAGGGAAGAGAGGGGCCCACCGTCGGCAATTTCACCCAGCCACCCCAACCACCGGTGGGCGGCAGCAGGGGCCCAGCTGCAGAGACTGACCTGCACACCTATGGGCCTGACAAAGCCACCATGCGCAGGCAAGATGCTTCGCGTAGCCTGCCTGCGCAACAAACGGCAGCTACGTGCTCGAGGGCGGTGGCGCCCGATCATTGAAAAAGGGGTATTATGCTCGGACACTGCACGAGCAGCAGCAGCAGCAGAGCACGGTCGCCTCAGTAAGGCTGCCGAGGCAGCAACACGAGGAGATCGACAGATCGAGGAGTGGCAACGACCGTGCCGAGAAGAGCGCTGGCACGCACCAGCCAGACTTGCAGCATGTTCGTGGCCTGCTCGACGGCCAGCGGCTTCTCCTTGAAGTAGGCAATGTCGTCGTCGGTGAGCGCCTTGAGCCGCCGAGCGAGCAGCTCCCAGCGCGAGTCCAGTGCGGCGGCGACCGTGCCGAGGAAGTCTTTGCTCAGCGGCTGCTCCTTGGGCGGCGTCACCATGCTGCGATGGTCGTCGTCAGCGGACGACGGCATTGCCAGCTCCGAGTCTGCAGCAGACAGAGGCAGCAGTAGCGCCGGCGATAAAAAAGAAAACACGGCCACCGACACTGCAAAGGGGCAGATGACGACGACGATCGTTGCTGGCAGTGCGGACCCACTATCACGAGAGCGAGCAAGCAAGTGGCTGGGCGGCCATTTTCGAACAACCCCACCTCAGCTAACACATGGCATGTGTGCGGTGTGCAGCTCTGGGAGTTGGTATGCGTGCCGGCGACCCATGACAAAGTCTGCTGAAGAGCATGGCGATTAGATGGAGCCGTCGGAGGGTGGGGGGAAGGGGCCGAGCTAAGCCCGGACCTCTACTCGGTCTGACGGTGCGCCAGTCATCAGGGCACAGCGGCTACCCACAGTGTGGGCTGTGCTGAGCTACTCTGACCAGGCTAGTGAGCTTCAGCGTGAACTTTGAATGAAACAGCAGACCTTGCCTAGGCACACGAATACTTGCATTCCTATCGCAGCAGTCGTGAAGCCTCACGTCACTAGCACGAGAGCCGCACGCTTGTTCTCGATCAAATTCAACAATCGACCTGCTTCGCCTGCTGCCTGACACGAGGCGCGGGCTCGAGGGGTCGACACGCTCGGCACGGGCAGCATGATCGATCGGCATGATTATGCCAGTTGAAGATGTGAACCGATCAAGTTGCATCGTGTAGAGCAGAAGCGCCTCATCACGTGTCAATCGGGTTGCGTTTTCGAATTTCTGAGCCACACTTGATTCGCCCATAACTGGTAAGTTGGTTTTGGCATCATTCCATTTAAGAAAGTTTGCTGCCTTCCATGTGTGGATGTCATCAATACATGCAGCAAGGGAGTGGAGAGAATTCGATCCACGTGCTCGAGGGCTGAGAGGGATCAAAGCAAAGGTACAACTGAGAGTCATTTGCATAGAAGTTAAAGCCTAAGTTGTGCCTGGCGATCACATCGGCAAGGGAGGGAGGGAGGGAGAGAGGGAGGGAGGGGGGAAGGAGGGAGAGAGTATAAACATGAACATGAACAGAGCCGGACCAAGCACAGAGCCCTGGGGTACTCCATACTTCAGTGGTTTCTCGGATGATCTTTGTCTGTTCACATCAATACTTTGGAGTCTCCCAATGAGATAGGACTTAAACTGCTGTAGTGCAGTGCCAGTGATGCCCAGGCAACATGAGAGGCGCTCGAGAGGGTCAAATATTAGTATCTATTTTCCGTTTTCGAATGTTATCTGTACAGCAGATTCCACTTACATAATGAAATAAAGCTGCACGGTCTTCTAATTCAGAGACATCGATTATGCTTCAAGGACCCCTTACGATAAACTTTCGAAGCTTGCTGTACACGAGATACAACTTGTAAGCTCGTGATGCCACGGCATCGGATATATAGATAAATGACCCCTGGCTGCGCTAGCTGGGGGTCATTTATCTGTACGTGGTCTTTGCTCAGTCAGCTGGCAGTGTGCGTCAACAAACAAGAAGCTGCCACTCGGTACTGTGGGGGCGCTACGGCAGAAAAACCTCGGTCAATGTGTAAATGGCTGCAAGCATACTCTGCTGACAAGGGTTCGACCAGGCTCAGCGGTAGGCAGTGCAGGTTCTCCGGGCACACCTCAAATTATGTGCCGACCGTCGGAAGTAGTCGGTAATAGTAGTAGTCGGAAGACCCTGTTGATGCGGCTGCAACCATTAATAACAAGCAAGCACACCAATCAGCATACCATAGATGGATCCTGCCTGGGCACTGGAGCCACCAGCACCGACCCTCAGCGCAGGCGAACTTGGAGCGTCCATGGACGGCACTTCAGGCACACAAGCATTGCGCTCCTCGTCCATATCCTCCTCGGGCGTGCTGGCCTCTTCTTTGAGATCTTCTTCGACCATCTCTTCACCGCCCACGTCCGTCTTAATGTCTTCGTTGGCTGCCTATGAACACAAGGATGCGGCGCTACCATCCATCCATACATCTGGCTCCTCTGTGAAATAATGCCGCGGCCATGCACAAACGGAGCAGATCATCTGGCATCAGGTTGCCGATTGACGATACGAGCGACGCCTGCAGCTTGCGACGTCCGACCGAAATTGAAGGGGCTCGCGCCTTCAGGCAGCAGAGCACCAGGATTGGACTGCAGCAGCTCGTCGAAGCAGCCTTTGAAAGCCGACGCTTCAAGCCTCGCGAAGCAGAGAGCAGTACAGCGCAGTCTGAGCAGTACAGTGCCAGAGACAGCTCGAAGTGAAACACGATCAGCTCTCACACCGGCGGTGGGAGAGCGGCTCTCTATCGCTCCACGTGCTCATACGAGGAGTCGAAAAACATAGCAGATAGTCCCCTCGAAGCCGAATAGCTGGCGCCATACTGATGCACGAAGCCGAGACGTCAGGAAAACATGGCATACTACAGACCCAGCAGAAGCGACAGCTGTGAATGGGACACAAGGACGCACCGGCACACACAGCGCAGACAGGCATCCACACGGGTCAGCCTCCCTACCACGACGGCATTATAGAGCTGACAAAAATAAAATGAAATTAAAATGTATGAGCCGGCTGCTTGATGCCATGAAACCTACTAGATTTGGCTCTCCAAGGACGTTATACAAACATATTATTATTATTATTAATGACAGCATCAGGGAGGATTAGGCAGCCCGATTTTCACATTCGTTATTTTTTTATTGCGTATGCAAATGTGTTATTATCATTACTCACGACAGCATCAGGGAGGATCAGGCAGCCCACTTATCGTATTCGTTACTTTTGTTTATTATGCATACAAATGTATTATTATTATTATTTATGGCAGCATCAGGGATGATTAGGCAGCCCAATTTTCGTATTTGCCATTTTTCGTTTTTAATACAATGCGACACTGAACCGACCAATGAGGAGGTAAGAGAACGTCATTGACAGAGAGTAACACCTTGCGACCAGAGTTGCAGGCACGGCATAGAAGCAGCGCACCGAGGCGATGTACTGAGCAGGGGGGGGGCGGCCACGGCTCGCGAATACCAACTGCAGATAAGCAGGTCGACGAGCAAGCAGCGGACGGGGAGGGAGGGAGTGACTGTGGGGACAACACTCACTGGCATTTCTTTGGCCAGCTTTTGCACCATGCTCTCGAGGTACACGGGCAGCTTCTGTGCCGGCTGGTTGGTCTGCACGAAAAAGTGCGGGCTTCGTCGAGAAAGAAGGCGCAGCGCGCGCCAACCGAAGCCATCGTTGTTTATCAGCCTTCAAAGGAAAGGGGAACACGTTAGCCACTCTGCAGCGTCGGTCACGCGGCCGTTGCTCCAGCGATCGTCCTCGAGCGAGCAGCGCTCCGCGCACGTCTCGCTGCGCAGTCTCGCACGGCAGGCATTCGTCTGCTGCGGCATTGGCGGGCTGCTTCGGGAGAAGGCAAGGGAGGGAGCGTGCTCGCAGCTCGCAGCCCGCACTTGTACTGCTCTTCTATCTGGTTGACCGGGTCGTTCTGCTCGATCGCTTCCTCGAAGTAGGCCTCCAGGGTGGGAAGGAACGCGCGGCCTGGAGAGCGGCACGCTTCCACGTTGTCCGGTTTGAGGTTCCACAGCCGGGTCAGCTCGGCGCTGCCCAGGTGGTACTTGACCGAGCCGCCTTCGACGTCGGGATCTCGATCTGCCATCGACCTTTTTCGCAGCCTGCGAGAAACGAGAGCCGTTGCCGCCTTCACCAATGACCACGACGATCCGGAGGTGACCCGGGGAGGACCGAGCGGACAGAAACAGCGGACAGAAGCTTTAGCACAGTGAGCAGTGGAGCAGGCTCATCAACACGGAACGGCACATACAAGTCACGTGGCACACTGCAGCCGCCTCACCCGGTAACGTTGTTTATACGGTGCATTATCTGAGTGCACCGAGCCGCCGCCTGAGTGCACGCACACGTGGGCACACTCTTAAGTCGCGTGCACACACTTCACGAACCGAAGATTGGCACACTTCGGCAGCATTGCTTAGGAGCATGCCCTGGACCAGGAACCACGTGCACTAGCTCACATCACCAATGAACAAGGGGGCACGAGCAGTGAAAGTGAGCTCTTTTTGCAGCAAGTGCTTGCTTGTAGAAACACAAGACCCACCGTTTTCATGGAGGGGCATTTAGCAGTCGATACTTGTTCTGGGTGGGCACGTGGGGCAAAGTTAATCGGACAAACAATATCTCCAGTTATTAAACATATGGAAACCGCATAACCAACACAGCCTCAATGTACTAAAAAGAATGTGCTTGCCAATTAATTAAGAAGCAATAGCAGCCGCTAATGTCGGCTGAGCTATGGAGCTCGTTGATCGTCTGAGCTCGTTGAGCAGAGCAAATTCTTTTCCTCTGTAAATGTAAAGCACTATAAAGAGATTGAGTTCTCTGAGGGCGCTTTATTAAGTGTATTATTATCATTATTATTACCCGTGGACAGGAGTGGGCAGATGGTGCACGGCACAAATGTGGGCAAACATACCACAAACATTGCAAAAACGACATGTCATAAATGTGGCAAGTTTTCTTACAGCTACTTTTTTTTTAAATCAAATCGTGCCACTATTTTCTTTGCTTATCGCAAGCTACAGGCAGTCCCGGCACGACGCCAGATGCCCAGGCTCACTCGATCACAACACGACCTTGTCTCTCAGCGTCTCCTGAACGACAGACACGCGGCAGTCAAGACCGGCTACAGGTTGGCCGCCTGCATGCAGAGCTAAGCAAAGGCCTCCCGCCGCAGGCGATCGGCCGGCGAGCACCGCGCGACGTTTCCTCATGGCAAGCTCTGCCAGGCAACAAGCAGCAGAGCAGAGGCAGCGAGGCGAAGGAGGAGGCAGGCGCCAGGCAGGGCATGCGTGTCGGTGGCGTGCACCCACCTCAGAACGCTCGTTCTGTCCTTCGGTCCGGCCGTTCGCACGAAGCTGGGGCAGCCCTCGTTCTTCCAGCCGTTCCAGCGCTCCTCTCTGCTCAGCACTCGCTACAGCGTGTCAAGCTCGCGTGATTCGCACCGAGGGCACAGCACGTGCGAGCAGAGAGAGAGAGAGAGAGAGAGAGAGAGAGAGAGAGAGAGAGAGAGAGAGAGAGAGAGAGAGAGAGAGAGAGAGAGAGAGAGAGAGAGAGAGAGAGAGAGAGAGAGACGGCAGGTGCCCTCCCGCTCACCACCACCACCACACCCCCCCCCCCCCCCCCCCCCCCGCAAAGCCTGCGCACCGAGCCGCATCCGCCTCTTTGGGGCTGAGCTGAGCACTCAAAGAGACTCAAGAGACTCGCTTGGACAATTCTCAAAGTCTGCCTTAATCACGGGCATGTAAAAACAAAATGTCTCAATCACGGGCAGTAAAAATGTCTCAATCACGGGCAGTAAAAATGTCTCAATCACGGGCATGTAAAAACAAAAAAGTGAGCAGGCTGACGCGCCGTCACAGCCCTGCTCTGATGGGCTGACTCGGTGTCGTTCGATAATGGAGCGCATCGTGTGAGCGGAACCGAGGCAACAGCAGCAGCAGCAGGGCAGGTGCTGCAACTTGCTGCCGACTCACCTCGACGAGACTAGCAAACTTTTCACCCTCAGGCGGTGTCTCGCGGATCAGCTGGTACACTCTTTCTGTGCTCTGCTGCAACCACGACACCTGCTCTTCGCCGAGAACTTGGTTTGAGCTGAAACGACAGGCCTGACACGCTCGACTGCCGATAATCCCGCCGAACACGTTCACCTGGAGCAAGCGCAAGTGCACTTCGTCTCAGACGCACAGGCGCGTGCGCGAACGTGCACACACGTAAGAGAGGGCACAGTCGTTGCGAAATGTGTAAACACTTCCACGTATGCACAATACATCGTGCGACATTATTAGATAGCAGGAACGCCGAGAAACACCGAGCTCACGCATGCTAGGCATGTGCAATTCAAGCCTGCAATTAGCTGGCAAAATTCTTTCCAAGCCCAAGACCAGTCATCTTGAAAAGCACAATCAATATGGCCGTGTATGGATTCTTGCTATAACCAGATAAAAGTGCACAGTTCAGCGGCCACAAGTTGTGCTCCACTCCGGTATTGGCGATTGCCGACGGATCTTTGCTAAACAGATGGCAAGTTTGCCTATCAAATTCGCAAACAAGAAATGCAGAGCTGTGCCTTGAAAAAACACCAAGAGACTACAGCTACTTCATTCTGAACCAGCACGGCAAGGGGGGGGGGAGGGTTCGTACACTAATAAGAGAGCAGGCGATAATCTGGTCCAATGAATGCCATGTGTAGGCACATGTGTTTGTACAAAGAAAAAATGTCGATGTCGCGATGCTGGCTGGATTTTGAGGCTGTCATTCTCCACGATGGCCAGTGGTGCAAGCGGTCTGCTGAATGCTTTTAAAAGTCAAGCAGTCGTCATAGAGTACACCTAAATCATGAGCAGCAGACGATGGTCCGACTACGGCAGCAACGAATAGCAGATCACTCTCGTTCCAGCTATTTGTTCAAAGTAAATTGCTTCTCTTTACAGAAGAAGCTTGGTTCTATCTCTATTTAGCATAGCAAAGCTGGACCTTTCAAGAAGATTGCCGAACCTGAACCAGACCGACCAACCGTAGCAGCCAACATGGCTGCTCTGCTGGATTAGAGGGCGCTGCAGCCTGGCAGATCCTTGCTATGCCTCGGCCATTTACGACCAAGAGCCTATTTCAACTGAGGCAGCAGCTGAGCACACATACGGTTCCCTGATAACGCGACAGAGCCCAGTCAGAAGCCATTCGCTGCAAGCGCATGGCTACGAGCACACGGCACTAGAACTCGAGAGAGAGCACCGCAATACTGACACGCCTACTCGGCAAATGCTGAAGGCAACCGTCGATTGATTCTTGCTATCCAGAGACAGAGATTCAAATACAGCAGAGCAGCGCTGAGATCAGCGCAACTCGTTGCACAACGGGATGCCAAGCTAGTTTGGTCCAGCGGTTAAGGCGCCGCCCCGACCAGGATCTGGACGAGGTCGTGGGCTCGAGTCCCGTGGCATATGCAAAGCGCCTGAATAGACAGAGATTGAGTTATTTTTGGGAGCTATACAAATGAATTAGATTTTTTATATTTTACTGGGCGTGTCTTCCCGATTGCATCAGCATCCATCCAGCAACCACCGACCGACACAAGGCAAATAGTGGACAGGCCGGTGCCCTCAGCCGGTCACGTGATTCTCGACGGCACCACGCACGGCAGGCTAGATGAAGCCGAGTGCATGCCAGCGTGAACATTATTCCTGCAACGATAAAAAGTGTAACGACCAGATGCCATTCAAAGACGCCTCTGTTACCTTTTGAATTTAACCTTTGCACCCAGGTATTGAAATAAGATGAGGAACTGCACCAGCACGTATCTCCGGAAGTTGCTATCACTCAGCTGAAGATTGAAGAGCTACAAGGCGAGCAGCGCTCGTCTGCACGCACGATAGACACACGAGGCTGCGCGCAGGAAGCGGGCGCACACAGCAGGTGGCAGAAGCAGAAGCGCGACATCTGCCAACCTTTTCGCTAGTCAGATACTTGGCAAAGAACTCCTGCGACGATTCGGACCGAGGCAAGTCGAGCAGCTTACGTCGGATGGACTTGGTGTCATCGAGCTTCGAGCTGGCGAAAGCTTCCATGACATCTTTCGAGTACTGAATAGGAGCGAAAGGAGGATGCGAGTGGTCGCAATTGGCGAGCATGCCCACGTGCACAGGCGGCTCGGCACCGTGGCCGCGATGACGAGATACTTACAGATGTGAACTGTTTCCACGGCGGTCGCTCGTAGCACTGATTTGGCTTGCGGAAAAAGTCCTGCAGAGCCCAGAATTTTCTGTACAGCGCATAGTCGACCGGTGGGGCTCTGTGGGACGAGGCAATATCGTCGCATCGGTGCTCTCCGACGACGGTGGCAGTCCGTTGGCGAGGCGCCAAGGCCTGCCACTTGCGCGCTGGCTCGCCTTGCTCGCGCGCCACACTCAGAGCCAAGAGAGCACAAGCACGGCGGAAGACGACGCAGCTGCGGCGGCGCGAGCGAGGGGGGGGGCAAAGGCTGCGAAGCGGGCCGCGGGCGCCCGAGGGCGCACCCCGAAACGAGATCGGCGAGGCTGTCGTCAGCGACGTCCATGGAGTCGTTCGGGTCTCGGCGCAGCGAAGCCGAGTGTCGGTCTAGAGGCGACGCGCCGACTCCGTCGTCGGCAGAAGCCGTGCTGAACACACTCACGTTATCCAAGTTGAACTGGCTCTGCAGGTTCAAACCTGGACAGACAACGAGGCGCGACCTCTGGCCGAGTCGAGCTCGGCGGCGAGCAGCGAGTGCCGGTGCAAGCGCTCAGAGCGGCGGCGGCGAGAGGCCGGCGGCGGCTGCTCACCCGACTTCTCGGTGAGAGGAAAGAGTCGGGCGAGAAAGAGCTGAATGCGGCCGCAAAACACCGTCTTGTGCGACTTGGACAGCCGCTTGAGGATGTCTGCAAGGAGAGAAAGAGAGAGATGAATGCGTCACTGGCTGGCAGGTGGCGTGCGCCACATCTTTCTGCTCGGGCAGCGAAGAAGCACGAGGCACGAGGGCAGCGGCCGCACGAGCTTCTGCCTGCCTGCACGAGGCTGCATGCTTGCCATTCGTTCTGCGCTTGCCGCCGCCAGCGGCTAGCAGAGTTTGCTAGCAGAGTGCTCGTACCGTTGCACATCCTGAGCAAGTAGTTTTTGCCCGAGTTATAAAAGTCCTCCTACGAACGGGCAGCAGCACGAACGGTCAGACGCGCGCGATTCATGTCATCGGCACAGCGACGTGGCAGCGCCTAATCGGACTCACGGATTTCCACTCCGAAACGTGAGATTCGACAAACTCAAAGACATCTTCACACCTGTCGATCGTGATCTCATCAAATATATCCGACAACAGGACGAATACAGTTGTCACCGAGCAAAGATCTGCAGAGACAAACATAAATCTCTTGTTACTAAATCAGACACCAGTCAATAGCTTAAAGCATAGTTCACACGAATATTCCTCCTAACTCGGGACCTGCTCGCCACCAATTTCCTTCTGGTTTGGGCTACTAAGGCACCGGATCTTTGGGGGGGGGAGGGAGGGCTGGTGGTGGAGCAAAATCAGCCAACTGACAGGAAGTAGAAGCTGCATCTACTTTTTAAGCCTCCTCAGTGTACCGATATCAACCGGCCAAAACAGCAATTACTGCCGCTCACAATCTCGAGTTTTTATGAGGCGTTGAGGGCAAGTCCCTGTTTATGTAATGCTTATGCATTGTAGCCATGGTTGTATCTTCTTGTTCAAAGAAGACTGCACATGGAACGCACGCACCGCTAACGGTGCACACTACTAAGCATTACACTTTTCCACAGACATTTCTTACATGCTTCTTCCTTTTCAAATAGTCATCTACAATGATGACTGCAGCAGCAAGCTCAATTGCTGCGGGTGTTAGCTGGGCAGCCTGGGATATGCTCTCTTAACATCCAGTCTCAAGCAGTTGAGCTGGAGTTTATGGGCGGGAGTAAGGGTAAGGGTAAGCCACCAATTTCTCCTGCATGAGTAGTGCAAATGCCCTAACAAGGAGGAAAGTAGGCACAGGTAAGGAGGAAAGTCATTCTCGCCTCCTGACATAGAGCGCTCTAACATGCGTTCTTGTTCGTTGCAGAATTCTTCCGAAAACCGAAGTTCTTGCGAACATCGTATACGGAAACGATACAGCTAAGACCTGTTTAAAGTTATTCTGATTGTTTTTTGACCGTAGCGCGTAAGAAATTACGTGCCTATGGACATCTAAACGCTTATCGCTTCGGGCTGCTGGGTCTCCCACGCCGGCGGCTGCATTAGCTACGCCGGCGGCTAGTAACCTACTTGTTAGTTATGGTCGTCAGCAGCTGCTATCGCTTCGTCATCGTATATCAAATGCATTCCTAGATATTAATGTTGTTGCTAAGATTCATGAACTATGCATTAACAAAAGGAAAGCACCCCGTAGCCGCCGCGGTGGCCGGAACCGCCAGCTTAGACGCTGCTCGTTTGGTATTCCTAGCATTGTCTCGAACCGCTTAGCACGCTCCCCGCATGCGTCACTGTAAATCTCTCAAACTTAGTGGTCATCAGGCCTGTTGTAACCCAATCGGCCAGACTTAACGCTTGCCTTTGGAATCCTCGCTCAATGTGCAATAAACCTCTAGTAATAAACGACCTTATTTCTGAAAATGGTATCGACCTGCTCGCCCTAACTGAAACTTGGCTGAAATCGATAAACTGCCCGACAATTAAAGACGCTACTCCATCAGGTTTCACGTTCTTTCACACCCCTAGATCAATCAAAACTGGAGGTGGAGTTGCTATGATCGTGCGCTCGAAATTCAACTTCAAGCCATTTGCGGTACCCTCGAAGCAGTCTTTTGAATCAATTGTCCTGGTCTCACCCGAAAACAAGCTACCGATAGTGGCAGTAGTCTATCGCCCACCAGGTACCAAATCCTCCTTTATCTCAGATTTCTCCGATCTCATTTCGATTCTGTGTTCAAGAAATCGATCCTTCCTCGTTATGGGTGATTTCAACGTTCACTTTGATAACTTATCTGACGCTTTCAGCACCGAATTTCGTACATTTACAGACTCATTATCTCTTGTGACTCATGTGCATGGCCCTACCCACATCAAGGGTCACACACTCGACCAAATTTTCTCATATAACTGCACTTTGTCATCACCAGTTATCACCAAATCCTGCTTATCTGACCACATGCAGATCTCATTCAATCTACAGTGTGTGCCCACATTCTCCTCTAAAATAACCTGTGAATCGCGAAACCTCAAGACCCTTGACATCGATGCTGTCCGTGCGAGCATATCTGCTTCACCTTTGCTGCTCAGTCCTCCCTCCGATCTATCATCACTGGTAGATTGCTACAACACGACACTAGCTGACACGCTCGACGAGTTTGCACCTTTGACAAAGCGCACTGTGCGCCCCGCCCAGACGGCCTATGGTTTACCACAGACATTAAACTAGCCAAGTCTACTAAACGAAAGCTTGAAAAGGCATACAAAAAATCCGGACTAACTGTCCATCGACAGGCATATGAAGACTACTGTAGGTCGTACCAATCGATCCTAGCAAAGGCTAAGTCTAGCTTCTATAGAAACATTGTTGAATCACAGATGCACAATCCAAAAATGCTGATGTCGACAATAAACCATCTCCTCAACCGTTCCCAGGTTAGCTCCTTACCAGATGATCCTAATGACGATCTAGCCGATCGCTTCTCTCGATTCTTTGTGCAGAAGATAGACAAGATCAGGGAATCCATCCCTGCGATGACAACCTCCCCACTAGAATGTTGTTCCTCGGTTCCTGGCTGCGCCTCAATGTCTGCATTTAAACAGGTCACTAGTGATGTAGTCCTAAAGCTCGTATCTCAATCAAAGAAGACAACAAGTCCACTGGACCCTATTCCCACTGTCCTGCTCCTACGTTGCATTGATCTGCTGCTGCCATGCATAACCAACATCATTAATATGTCATTAGCCTCAGGTCAGGTCCCAGCACCTTTCAAAAAAGCTGTAGTCAGGCCACTTCTCAAGAAAGCTACACTAGACCAAGAGAACTTAAGCAACTACCGCCCAGTCTCCCTTCTACCATTCCTATCAAAGACACTGGAACGGGTCGTGGCAGACCAGCTGAACTCGTATATCGAAACCTCACACCTTGCTAGTAAGTTCCAGTCTGGCTTTAGAGCTAATCACTCCACAGAGTCAGCATTGCTTCGGGTATACAACGACCTACTTAGGAATGCAGACATGGGCAGAGTGTCTCTTCTTGTTTTGCTCGATCTTTCGGCAGCTTTTGATACCATCGATCACAAAGTACTTCTAGAGCGCCTCTCATCTCGCCTGGGCATCACTGGCACTGCTCTGCAGTGGTTCAGGTCCTATCTCAGTGGGAGACTCCAGAGTGTTGACGTGAATGGACAAAGATCATCTGAAGTACCTCTAAAACATGGAGTACCTCAGGGCTCTGTGCTAGGTCCGGCCCTTTTCACCGTTTATACTCTCCCTCTCGCTGATGTGATTGCCAAGCACAATCTAGGCTTTCACTTCTATGCGGATGACACTCAGTTGTACCTTTGCTTTGATCCCTCCCAGCCTTCGAGCACCTCAAATTCTCTCAACTCACTTGCTGCATGCATTGATGACATCCGATCATGGATGGCAGCAAATTTTCTAAAACTAAACGATGATAAAACTAACTTACTAGTTATGGGCAAACCTAGTGTTATTCAGAAATTGGAAAGGCTGACTTTCAAAATTGGCTCTGCCAGCATATCTCCAGTTGCATCAGCTCGAAATCTAGGTGTCATATTCCAAAGCGACCTCTCGTTAGACGACCACATCAGCTCCACAGTCAAATCAGCCTATTTTCAGCTTCATAACATTGCTAAAATTAGGGCTTGTTTAGATAAGGATACCACGTCCAAGTTGGTCCATGCATTCGTGACATCTCGTCTCGACTTCTGCAACTCACTGCTTACTGGCCTACCAGCATGTGCGATCAGGCGATTGCAGCTGGTGCAAAACTCTGCAGCTAGGCTTGTCTGTCGTGAGCGTCGCAGTTGCCACATTACTCCACTTCTCGCCGACCTGCACTGGTTACCAGTCAAGCAACGGATTGACTTCAAGGTTTTGTCGCTCACTTTTAGGTCTCTTCATTCTATGGCTCCAGCCTATCTTTCAGATATACTACCCCATCAGGCAAAGCATCGTACCACTCGCTTTTCGGAATCCAACAGTCTAGAAATACCTCGTACAAACCTTAAATCCTTTGGAGACCGTGCATTTAGCTCGTATGCTCCCACAGCCTGGAACTCCCTCCCGACCTGCATCAGAACATCCCCTGACCTGACCACATTTAAAAGAAACTTAAAAACATACCTATTTAGGACAGCATTTAGTGGGTCCTTGTGATTCGTCCTCGATGTGCTTATGCGTGCTGACACTGTTCATGCTGCCACTAACCACATTTGTATGCTGACCCAGTGCATGTAACCCCTAACCATGTTATTCATTTTGTTTGTTTTTCAAGCATGATTTTACTTACTATTCTATTGCGTATCACTTTGCAGCAAATGTAAAGCGCCTAGAAAGAGATTAAGTTCTCTGAGGGCGCTTTATCAAGTGCAATATTATTATTATTATTATTATTAAAGTGAACGCTAGTGTAAACGCAGCCAACGGCATCCTGTGACATCAGTGGAGTAGGCCAGCAATGATGCAAGTGATCAAGACACCTTTCCCTCACAACAGAAATAATAGCATTTTCTGTCGTCTGAACACACGGCACACAACGATCCGGCCCAATCGCCTCCATAGGCATACACTATGGATACCAGATCGAGACTGCTGCTGCAGACAACTGTACAGGCAAAAGAAAAGGAAAGACAGCAAATACAGCAATTGGTAACGAGATCCTACTCTCAGGTCTCTGCTCTCAGGAGAAAACGTGCGCCTGCCTGCTCCTTCCAAAAGCTACGTCGAAAAACGCGCGATGGAAGGTGCTGCCGGCGCTTTCCTTTCCAAGGAATGGTGGCCCCCTCCCGGGTAGCCGCCGATCACAGGGGAGAAGGGGGTGAGCCGAACTTGCAATGCATGCACGCAACCCTGCTGCTACTCTAGATAAGGAGCCGTCTCGAGCCTACCCTGCTTGCTTGCTTCAATGCACAAATCGAGGAGGATGCTGTACTGTGGATGCACGTCGTTCTCGACCTGAAAGCAGAAAAGTGAGCCAAATGAAGTAAGGATAATCATGTTAACAATTACAATAATGAAAATATTCATGTAGAACCAAGAGAACTAATCTCCACAAACCACACAACTTCTCACCGACCTGCACTGGCTCCGTGAAAAGGTAGCATGTCAATCAATTGGTTAGTGATAACATGTACGCTGTTTATAACGAAGAAAGATATACAAAGGACAGTTCACATGGAAGGAGCAAATGCTGTGAGGAACAGACACGTTTTAAGCTCTTGCTAAAATGTTGTCAAGTCAGGGGGTGTCGTGACGTCAGTCAGGAGTGAGTTCCCAGGCTTTGAGCATATAAACTGAAGGCACCGAGTCCGAAGGATCTGAAGTTGGTTAGAGGCACAGCTCAAGGAATGAGTGAGCAGAGCAGGCCTTATAAAGCAAAGCTCGATGGAGAAGTATTTCCGATAGGTAGGCCGGAGCTACAGAATCAAGGGACCTGTAAGTAAGAGACAGAACCTTGAAGTCGATGCATTGCTTGATGGGTAGGTAACCAGTACAGGTCGGCTACCATCTAGTATTGTGGCAATTGCAACATTCACGACTGACAAACATGGTTGCCAAGTTTTGCACCAACTGCAAGCGTCCTCTTGCATGGGCATAAAGAACTGCAAGCAGGGAGTTGCAGAAGCCTAGACCATATTGGCAGTGGTACTTGCTGGGCCGTGATAGCCCAGCAGGTAAGGTGCTTGCTATTCACGACCCAGGTCGTGGGTTCGAAACCTGCAGATGGGCGATTCTTTTATTGCCAACTGCAAGCGGTGGTGATAGCCAACAAGGCTCTTCTGCTGCTATACAAATGAGACTGTTAAAAATCAGCTAAGATTTTTTTTATCGAGGCAAGCTCGAATTTTTTGCAATGCTATGAAGCTGCAAGTGAGCCGACTTGACTGAGGAGCCGATCATGGTCATCTAGTGCAATGCCATTTTCGAACAGGACACTCAGATTCCATGCAGTGCGTGCTCGCTGAGCCCATTTTCAGGGTTAGGCTTAGGCCCACTGCAGCAACTCTCCACAGCTAACTCAAAACGAACACTACCCCAAGAGGTAAGGTGCTTGCTCTTCACGACCTAGGTCGTGGGTTCGAATCCTTCGGTAGGCAAGGTCGTGGGTTCGAATCCTGCAGTTGGGCGATCCTTTAGTGCCAATTGCAAGCGGCGGTGAAAGCCATCAAGGCTCTTCTGCCGCTATACAAAATGAGGCTGTTAAATCAGCTAATAATTATTTTATTCATTTATTTACCTAGTGCGACCGGCAGTCCGGCTTCGGCCAGTCAGCAGCTGCATGCTGCTGACGACAGCAGCTGTGCTGCTCGGCTCGCACAGGACAAAATGCTCAGCAATGCGTCATGGTTAGGATCCCCTCACTGAGAGTGGCTGAGATTCTCTCTATCAACTGCAGATTCTTTTCACCTCAAGTTGCACTTCCTGTGTGCTTTTGCTTGCTTGCTTGTCTGAGCATGACACATGAGCACATATCCCAAAGCCTCGGTTCGTGCTTCTCTTGTGCCTAGATAGAGATTTTAGCTAGTAGGACATTATGCTAACGACCATTACGGTTTTAATTACCATCATTACCCTACCCATTCCATCCCGGTCTGTCACTCTGTTCACCGACGCAGAGCAAGCTCCCTAGAAGAAAAGCTCGGTGCGAGCGTTCGTTTACCGATTCACTGTGCTCTCAGACGCTCCACCGCCTCCGAGGACAGACGATCATCAAACGTCGACGGAAAACCGCTGACTCAATCTGACTCGATTTCACCCAGTCGACTGCAGTTTCAGCCTGCTTCTCTCCAACCCTTCACCGCGGCGGGCCTCGTGCTTACTCCTATCGGGTCTCGCTGTGCTTTTCACACACTTCTCAGAGCTCGGCCGTGGCCGTAGCTGCCCTTCGTACAGCTCCTTGCACTCGTGCTGACCGCCCGGCGGCTACCTGCCCACTGTACCGTATGACTGCGCTGCTGCTGCCGCCGCGCACTGGCCAGTCCGCATGACGCACAGCTCGCTGTCGCAACTCGGCGAAGCGCTCCGCCCAAGCATCCACGCATCTGCAGCTCAGGTCGGTCAGAGAGAGTGCCAGACCGACTCATACACCCTACCCTGGGTGGTGAGCTTCACAAATAAACGCGCTCTCCTTAGTCATAGGCACGATGAAAGATCAGCAGGCTCAGCAGCAAACCAGGCACAGCTCTGACTCATGACTTGGTCAGTCCATAACTCGCCCAGGCTTGGTCCTGGCAAGTGCACACACTATACAATTATAAAGTGGGAAGAGAGAGAGAGAGAGAGAGAGAGAGAGAGAGAGAGAGAGAGAGAGAGAGAGAGAATTGATGCACAAGGCAGCAACACGGGCCAGCGGCAGCACTGCTGTCACAAGGCCGTGAGTATGTGAGAACGAATCGTTGCAGTCATGCTACTCTTGAGCTGCTAAACCCGGTCGAACAGCCTACAACTCAAGGGCCCCACGCAAAGAGCTTGCTGCACTGATTGAAGCAGCCGACTGCTTTGCAGTCAAAGCAGGTATGTCTGCATTTTGCATTTGGCTTTATGGAAATTTCCAATGTGCTATCGCATAACGGGTGACATTGCAATCATAATGAGACGAATGTCATGAAACCAGCCAACCACATATGAGTGCAGCATACCAGCTCAGATGCTAGACAAGTCTCTGAGTGGTCAGTTACTAAGAGGCAGGCAAGAACACACCAGGACTACCTACACATGAGTGGGCACAGAAACAATGTCGGGCGTGTGTCGACGACACTCAATGGAGTGTTTGACAGCACACACTCAACATGGCGTTTAGCTAAAATGCAGATCCACTGTCCACATTGCATAGATATGCATACATACAATAAAAGTTAGCACAGTACCAGCATACCATGTGAGTAACATAACATGTAATTCTGCAGTTTTCGAAATTATAAACAAGCAGAATCATATGCTAGAATAACCCAAATATGAACATACAATACCAAAATGTTGCAGTGCACTTACGATAAGTAACTTTGCAGCCTCCCGGAAGGCCTGATCCAACGAGAGCTTCCTTTCCAAGTCACTGCAATATACAGGCAGTGGTTGAGAGTTTAATAGTTAATGCTCACAGGAAAAGCCAGAATATCTTGCAGTAGGCATCTGACCCTCAAACTTAAGAGGAGGAGGCTTGAGTCAAGGTCACGGTAGGATAAAGTGCAACACTCCCTTGTGCCACTATGCAATATCACTGATTCCACTGAACAACTCTCTTACTAAACTACACAAAATTGGTTTAATGAAGGCCAAAGTTTTTTTTTTATTATAAAAACCAAATGGCCCGAGGTTTAGCAGAAACTCCAACTATAGGAAGTTGCATCTCGAAATGGGCTGCACTCATGCCTACGGTCCATAGAAAAATCACCAAACGCTACAAATTGATTGTGGTCCGACGACTGTAACTGCCAAAAAAGCCGGGCTTGCGAGGGTAGCGAATAGTCAGAACCCGAGACGATGACGAACATAATGCACCTTGAAAATTGAAGTTAGTATACGTTGGCAATGCTGGGTGCCTGTAAGCAATTACTGTGCACCAAGTTTTCTATCGTATTTGACAGTCATTGATAAGTGATGCAACAGTATCCTAAATCTCAGCCAGACGACTATGCAGCAGACAGTAGGCTTACGGCAAACATAAAGGATTTCCGGGTTGCACTGCAAAGGCAAACACACCAAGGTTCATAAAAAGTAGATTGCGCAATTCTTGGTGGCGGCAGAAGCAGGGGGAGAGCAGAACGAGTCACCCTCCACTGCCGCCACGTCGCTTCTTCTTGCAGGCAGAATGGCCAGAGAAAAGGCACAGCCCGCTTGCTTTCGGCTGCGCCAGCACCGCCAAACCATCGAGAAGATGAATACGAGGTCAGTTCGGCCACGGTCGGGCGTTCACACCAATCCCCGAGGAACTGCCGCTGTACCTCCCGGAAGCGGCAGCATGCCGGGCACATTTATGCAGCTGGGCGCCGAAGAAGAGCTGTCACCCTCAGACGGCTGAGAACAGCCATCGCGGGAGCTCCTACCTGCCGCCATACGTGGAGTACAACTCTTTAACGCTTTCATTGATGTCATGTATGCCACTGCTGGCGATATTTGAAAATAACCTCTACAATGGTAAAAGTACGGATGACCGAACAGCAGCCTTGAAGGCGAACAAAAGACAGCCTGCGCCGGCCGAGCTGAAAGACGCTCGCACGAGTCATCGCAGAATCAGCAGCTCAGCAGCCGGTCATCGAGCAGCGATCGATGCAGTCAGTATATCCCAGCCAAAGAGAGTGTACGAAAGACAGGCGGTAATGATCTCATCTTGCCCCAAGCCGCAAGTGGCACGGCTGCTGGGGCCTAGACAAGAAGATGCAGTGGTGGGAAGAGCTCCGGCCGGAGGCTTCCCCCACACATGAACTGCTCCGGTGGTGCCACGGAAATTTAGCAGACAAGCTGCACGAGCAAGCCCACGTCGTAATTGGCAGGTGCCACCAGCCCATCTAGCAAGCCCAGGCGTGCCGTCGTCAACACGCGGCACTACACTTTGATGGCATTGCCTTGCTTTCAGAATATGGTGGCAGATGCAGTAGCTCGCTCGTGTCAATTAACCACTACAGCTTTGCAAAGTTGGCCAGCCCTTTGCAGCCTGTCGCATGTGGTCAGAGTGACGCGATTGATCGCAGGCCTCTTCCAACTCCCACTTTATGCCTAATGCAAATAGCTTGACAAGTCATTGGTTCACAGATTCCACGGAAGCACCGACAATGCACACTTAGGGAATTAATGTACACGGGACAGGTCCTAAATACCAAGGCAACCAAACTCTGTGAAAACCATTCAAACAGAGGATTCTTGTCATGTCCACAAACAATCACGCAATGTATCTCCGTCTGTAACTACACACAACCACAAAACAAAGTGGGGCTTAAAAAGGGGAGAATTTTCCACAGCGCACTCAAAGCTTGTGCGGCTTTCGGTACGCATGCGGTAGCCAACAGACTCCGTCTCACGCAATAAAGAGAAAGTGCCGAGCATAGCTAAGTCAGCAGGGCAGTCGAGGAAGTGAGTAGCATGGAAGTAGCAGCTCAGAACGGCTGGAAAAGATGCGCCATAGTCGGGTCGACAGCAGGAGACCACGAACATGCATCTTTTGACTAGGCAAAGCAGCATCCTCAAATACTAGTCGGTCAGATTTCCTCATGGCCAAGACGCACCACTATGCATGGGATACCCATGCATAGGTTTCTCTGCGCAGTGAGATGCAGTGGCTCATTGGTTTACTAAGAGTAGTTCAGTAATAGAAAAAGTGCGCGCTCAAAACTATTATAGAAAAGTTTCCATACGGCTGGCCTGCGTTCTGCGAGTCCTGTGTGTGTGCGTGACGATTGCCACTGAACCCGGGTCAATTCGTTCAAGACGTCGCCACTGACTCAGAATAAAATTTATCTCTGGTGGGAAGCTACTCCGAAAGGGTGCATTAAAAGATCTCATATCGTTGGGCGGAATCTCAGTACCATCGAAAGATGCTGTCCAGGACGAATAATGCCAGCCGGCACAAATACAAATTTCATTCAAAAGTCGAATAACAGGTTACAGCGCGGTACTTGTAGCCGGAAGGCCAAATCACAGCCTACCGGTTTCAGTGACAAAAATCTACAGAAATTAAGCGTCAAATATATCACGCGGTCAGGATCGTACATTACGAGGAGGTGCAATCTACGAGCGAACGGAAAGTTACCGCCGAGAGCGCGGTAACTCAGCTTCACACAAGTATATTCAAGCGTCAGCTGGTCTTGCACAGAAAAAGTTCGGTAAGTCGAAAAAAAAGTGAGACGCAATTTAACTACGCCTGGCAGCGCAGGCCACGTCGCTTACCACGTAGCTGTCTTTCTGCTGAAGAAAATCATAACCACTAGCCATCTGCCCGGGCGGAAATCAATGTGCAGCTGCAATAGCTGCTCTAAAAAACCAGCAGGTAGAGGGAAATGTTTGGTTATAACTAAACATTACTCGCTTGTACCAGGCAGGACTGCAGAGACTCAGTTTTCACAACATAGGACGACGTTTAAGTAGGCGGATAAAATATATACTGAATTCCCGAAATCATCTGCCGGCCACAAGAACTTCGCACAGTGTATCTATGGAGCGGACTCGGTAGCGGAATTCGACGTTCGCTGTAGCTGCGTTGGCACCTAAACAGCGATTGCTTGAAGTCGGACTCCGGGTGCTCGTAAGATATTCACACATGTATAAGCCAATCAAGGCAAGCACGAAAATGGTTCCAAACTTTTAAATAAATCTTGTCTAGTGGAGACAAGCCTAAAAAGAGTGCTGCACGAACGCGTGCTGTACGTCCAGTGTGCGCTAGCTGAGCGCCCCGGCTCCAGGCTGCGGGTGATCGCACGCTGCTGCTGCAGTACGCATTCATGCAGAAATTATCTGGCGAAAATTATATAGCGGTGCACCGCATATGTCTCTATTTGACATTGTCTAGGGCACGTGACGCTCCGTTGTTTCATTAACATCTTTCAATTGTTTGTCCTCGAGAACGCTTCAGGCTGGACGCCTTGTCCAGGCTGGCTAACCGCGATACTGTGCGTTTCACTAAAGCTGCGTTTACACTATCGACTTTCCTCTAAATCGGCGCCGATTTTGTGCGTATTTCCCTCTGGTTTGGGCTGCTACATCACCGCGCGTCATCTCGTCTTGGAGAGGAGCCAAACCGGCCGGCTGTCGTGAAGGAGAAGCTGCTTCTACTTTATTCCTCCTAGTCGTACCAGCCGACCAATCAAAATCATGTAGCTCGTCATATACACCCAGCGGCCCAAATAAAAAGGGCAGAAGTTCGCAGGCTCGTGTTATATCGAGGCGTTCGGAGCAAGTCCGTGAACGTGGGATGCTCATGGCTGTAGCAACAGCTTAGCCCGTTTCTACACAGACGACGCCGTTCGTCTGTTTATGAAACCCACAAAAATCTCTGTAACTGGGCACATTAATTAGCACTATACAACCACACACCCATAACGGCGAACATTATTTAGCACTCGGCCCTTTTCCGAAAAGTTTTTTTTACATGCTTATTTTCCTATTTATATTCTTTCCGCAATATTCTACAGTGACGACTGCAGCGGCTAACTCAGCTTCTACTGGTGATGGCTAGGCGGCTTTCGGGCGAAACACTCTTTCGTACCTGCATTTTCATACCTGCGTTGGAGCAGGGTGCTCTGGGAGGGACTCAATCTAGCGTTAATTAATGAGTCCTGGAATCGATATGTAAACGCCCTAACCACGAGGAAAGTCGGCGTCGGAGCGGAGGAAAGTCAATAGTGTAAGCGCAGCTTAAATCGAAGCTATTGCTTCACTTATAGGAAGTTGTAAAGCGCCTGACTAGTGCTTTTAGTTCGCTTAGGGCGCTATGCACGCGGCGTATAATAATATTATAATTACGTTTGATAAAGCGCCCTCAAAGAAGTCAATCACTTTCATCGTGCTTTACATTTACTGCAAAGGAAGCGCGATCGAATGGTTAATGGAAGCATGCTCAATAAACAACCAGAATAATACGGTTAGGGTGACGTGCACAAAGTCAGCATGCAAGCGTAGTTAGTGGCAGTATGCACAGTGTCAGCACACATAAGCACATAAAGAAAGAATCATAGGGATCCGCTAAATGCTGCCATAAACAGATACACTTATAGTTTCTTTTTAAACATGGACAAGTCAGGAGATGTCGCAACGCATGTTTCAGGCTTTGGGAGCATGCGAACTGAAGGCACGGTCTCCAAAGGATTTGAGATTTGCACGAGGTGTGGGTAAACAGATTCCGAAAGCGGGCGATACAATGCTTAACATTGTGGGGTAGTATTATTATTATCCGTATCAATTGTTGGTGAAAGGTCAAATACAAATGTTGGGATTATTTCACCGTGTCGTTTATATAGTAGCAAAAGAACCTTAGCGGCTATCGCGCCTACTTGCGGTGGGTAATAAAGGATTTCCTGCTATTGGACTCGAACCCACGACCTGAATGGTGACGAACGGCACCTCATTCCCTAGGCTAATAGCAAAATGACAAAAAATTAGAACCGTCCAGTTATCCCCGGTAAGATTTATTTGTCAGCCACGCTAGACGGACATTTCGGCCGGTAGGGCTAGCGATTCAGCCTCTAGGCCGGACGCATCAGCCACGAAGTTCCTGCAATAAATGCTTCGGCCTAAGATACATCAATTATGGAACCGGATGTTTTGACCATTAGGGTAGACGTTTCGGCCGGAAGAAGCATAATTCATCTGCAAACTTGTCCGTTAAATATGATTTTCTTAATGGACTGAATATGTGTTCGCTCTGGCGGCGGGCGAAGAAGATCCACGACCGACTCTCCCGCGTACGAGTCGTGGATCAGGCGATGGCTGTCTTTGTACGCTGGCGAAGCAGGTGACTCGAGCGGGGTCAGCGTGCACACTTTGTAGTAGCCGTTGGATATGCTGCTCCGGAGCACGTGGCCTGGACAGACGGAGAGAGTAGATAGCGCGCGTACAGGCTCACGCATAAGCAAGAAGTCGAAATGCTCGGCGAGGATATGGTCGCGTGCCTAGAAAGAGATTTAGCTCACTTAAGTGCGAAACGCAAAACAGCCGGTCGCGGTTTTAAGTTTGTACGTCGCATTGCAGCATATGCAAAATGCGGAGAAGGATAATAGGTTCTCTGAGTGCACTATGCAAATGTATTATCATTATATTAGTGGCGACCCACTTCGATATTCTCGAACAATAAAAGCTGCCGAAAATTGTACATAAATTACACTAAAACTATGTAACCAAAATATGCTAAGATTCACACGGAGCCTGCACAAATCAGAGCGCTTGCTACGATTTCCGGAGGTTTTAAAATAATACCTAGATGCGTAAAAAAAAATGTTCAAACTGTGAAGAAAGTCTTTTGTAAATGGATTAGCAGGCCCTGATATACCCAAGTGAATTCAGCACGTTTGGCCTGCTGCATTGAAAGTACCAAGGCTCCACACTTAGTAGAAATATCCTGGCGGGTGGCTGCAAATATTGACTGACTAGACCACGACTGCGAGGCCCTCAAGCTTCGTGAATTGCTCAAAGCCTTGTGCCTCGGCCTAAGCCTGAGGTTTAGTATCTCAGCAAGTCAAGTAAAATACTGCATTTTCTCAAGCGCTATATTCCTTCGTGATCTTACAGAGCTGATTATCGACTTTATATATATATATATATATATATACATATATATATATATATACACACATATATATATATATATATATACACACATATATATATATATATATATATATATATATTTCAGGAATCCTGAGGCTGACGCCATTCCTGCCGTCCCTATACATTGAGAGCAAAAGGCGGTAGCAGTCGATTCTGTTTCTAGGCCTACATAAGAATGCTACTTTACAGGTGCAGAAGCATTTGCTGTGCAGGTCTCAAACTGCGGTACTCACTTCATACTAAATACTACAGCATATACTCTCAGGCTGCCGACTTTGATGCATCCTTTCCAGTCATCCTGAGCCGCTCCTTCCACGACCTTCCTACTCACATCCTCGACTGTCCTTCTTACGCAGCTATGCTTCTCACTTTCTCTTTGTGGCGAGGGATGAAGTCTACTTTATGGTGTACCATATGCATACCGAAAGCCGCTCAGGGTTTAGTTTTGCTACGTAAAACCTGCCTTCGTAGCACCTACGTAGTCTGTATAGCTTTGTTGAGTTACTGCAAGAGCTACATTACCGGGCACAGCTCCCATGTCACACCACTTCCGTTCGAGCTTTTCTAGCTCCCAATCAAGCATTGAATCGATTTCAAGATCTTCTGTCTGACTAACATGTGGCTTCATTATCACGCGCCGGCCTAATTATCGGACCTCTTTTCTCCTCCGTCTGCCCTCGAACCACTCGCTCCTCTGTACCTAGTCATCTTGCACCAAATTGAAATCTATTGATGGTCGATCCTTCAGCTCGTACACACCAAATGTCTGAAACTATCTATCTTCCGGCTACGGTCACTACCTTGTATCTCTTACGTGTAAGCTGAAGACGCATCTGCTCTGGTCAGCTTTTCCTAGGCACACAGTGAGCTTACCTCTATGTTCGCTCTTGTATGCTTTCCTGCTAATCTGATGCACGATATTCTCTGGCTCTAACCTACCTATCAGAACTACTTCCCCCGTGAGGCTAGTCATCGTGTTTTTCTGAATCGAATCGTTTAGCTACATCTTGGAGACCGTGTCTTTAGTTCGCATGCTCCCGTAGCCTGGAAATCACTGTTCCGACTGGCGTCACGACATTCCATGACTTGACGACCTTTAAAAAGACGCTAAAAATGCATCTATTTATCACAGCATTTAGTGGGTCCGTGTGATTCGTCCTCTGTGTGCTTATGCGAGCTGAAACTGTGCATGTCACCACTAACGTAATGGCTCACTAGGTAAGGTGGTTGCTTTTCGCGACCTCGGTGCTGAGGTCGTAGGTTCGAATCCTGTTGTGGGCGATCCTTTATCGCCACTGCAAGCGGTGGTGATAGCCGTAAAGGCTCTTCTGTCGCTATACAAAAAGAGGCTTTTAAATCAGCTAGTATTTATTTATTTATTTAACCACATTTGCAAGATTACCATGTGCAAGTCACCATGAACCATGCTATTCTTGTTGACATTGTGTATGCTATTACTAACCATCTGATCATGCTTCCTAGACACCATATGTCAAGTGCCTAAAAATAGATTTAAGTTCGCCGAGTTCTCATCTATGCGAATGTATTCAGTGCTAGTTACTAGCCAGAGTTGCTGTTAACCGGTAGCCAGCCACGATTGTCTCAATGTATCTCCGTCAGTAACTCCACAAAGTCATAAAGACCATGTGGGTGTTACGCAGGAGAGTTTTCTATAGCGCACTCACAGCCTAAGCGGCTTTAGGTACGCATTCGGTACCCAACAGACTTCGTCTCACGCAACAAAGAGAAAGTGGGAAGCATAGCAGAGTTAGGAGAGCAGTTGAGGTAGTGAGTAGCATAGAAGTAGCAGTTCAGGACCGCTGAAAAAGATGTGCCATAGTCGGCAGTAGGAGAGTAGATGTCGTTGCGTAAGAATTGTGGAAGCAAGTTCCACAGTCTAGGACCTGCAGAGCTAAAGCTTCTGTAGCCAACTGTCTTTAAGCAGAGGAATGGGGCAGCTAATTTATTGTCCACACAGGACCTGAGGGAGCGAAAAGGCTGAAACTGATGCAGCAGTTCAGCTAGGTACGAAGGAGCCAAGCCGTGGCGGGCCTTGTGGGTCAGTGTAAGAACTTTGCTCTGTATCCTTTGCTCAACCGGCAACCACCCTAGCTCTTTCAGCAGAGGTGACACGTGCTCAAACCGCTGGGACTTGAAGACCAGCCTTGCAGCCATACTCATAGTCTGTAGTGGCATAATAGCTTTCTTTGGTAGCCCAGCCAAAAGGGAATTACAATAATCAAGCCGAGACAGAACTAAAGAGCTAGTTAAATTTTTTACAAGCCACTGTGGAAGACAGCTTCTAATCTTGGATAGGGATCGGATGTGATGGCTAGCTGTAGAGGCAGTCTTCTGAATGAAGCTTTTGAAATTGAGGCAGCTGTCGAACACGACACCTAGATTACGAGCACGTGGTGAAGGTCGCACAATAGCATCACCTATTAGAACAGCAAAGCCTTTTAATCCAGCCACACGCTTAGGGTGTCCTATGAGCAGCAGTTCGGTTTTATCGTCATTTAATTTCAGGAAGTTTTCCGACATCCAGGATCGAATGTCGGCAAGGCAAGCGTTCAGTTTCTCAGTTGCTGCAGCAGATTCTGACGGTTTAAATGAGAAATACAACTGAGTATCGTCAGCATAGAAGTGATATCCTATTCCATGGGCCTTAATCACTTTTCCCAGAGTTTGTGTATAAATGGAGAACAGCAAGGGATCAAGTACAGACCCTTGAGGGACTCCACAGGTGACCCTTCTCGTGTCTGAGACCTGACCCCCACACGACACCGATTGAACACGATCAGACAAGTATGATATAAACCACGCCAGTGCTTCGTCTGCCAGACCGATTGTTGTTCTCAATCGTTCAAGCAGAACTTCGTGATCAATAGTGTCGAAGGCAGCAGACAGATCTAGCAGAGCTAGGGCAGTGACATTCCCGTCGTCGTTGTCATGTAGAATGTCATTGTTAACACGGAGGAGAGCAGTTTCAGTGGAGTGCTGCATCTTGAACCCTGATTGAAATGTTTCTGACATTCCATTGTTTTCGATATGTTCAACTAGCTGCTTAGCAACAATTTTTTCAAGAATCTTTGATAAGAACGGAAGAAGGGAAACTGTTTGCTCCTGCAAGCTGACCCGTGCATGATGCTTGCTTTCGCATGTTCGGTCCCGTACTTGTCACCAACTCTTGGTTGTTGTTCTCTTGAGTCATTCCTTATGACGTTAAATAAACTAACCTAGCATTTATTATTACAGAACATATACTATAGCGAGCATTTTTCTGACAAGCGTATGTAAGAGCTACAATTGTACATCGTTTTCACCAAGGTCCCGAAGGTTTATCAAGTAGAGCCCAATCAATTAGGCGTTACACATTTAAAATAATGAATGGAATAAATGACAAAATTCAAAATCATGGGAGGTGGGGAAGGCTAGCAAAGCATAGTCGTGGCGACATTGGACTCAAACTTTGTACACACGAGAATAAATAGAATTGATTAAATATATTTAAATATGCATATGTGAAGTGAGATTTAGTTCTCCCAGGATGCTATATAAATACTTCACTCTAGTCTTATAAATAAGTACACGAGCTCCGTTTGACTTCGAAAGGGTTCCATGGGATATAAATAAAAGATTGGTAAACGTACTAGAGCAAGTGCCACCGCAAATATGGAATATAAAATGGCTGTTAGCTCATTTTTTTCCAAGTTACCCACATACACCAATATTTGACTTCATCTCTGTGTAATTGAGAATCTTGCTCTTCATAACTTATTCTTATTCGATAGCATCGGTATCAGTTCTTAGCAATTTTGTATCACAGCATTCAATGGGTCGCTGTGATTCGACCTTTATGTGCTGATGCGTGCTGTCACTGTGCATGCTGCCACTAACTACACTTGCATGCTGACCCTGTGCACGTCACCCTAACTATATTATTCTTGTTGTTTATTGAGCATGCTACCACTAACCATTCGACCGTGTTTCCTATGCATCAAATGTAAAGCACCTAGAAAGAGATTGAGTTCTCCCGGGGTGCTTTATCAAGTGTATTAGTATTATTATACAGGCTTGGCATTTGCAATGTTAAAAAAATTGGTAACAAAACAGCTGAAAAAGCGGACTAGTATGTACTAGTCTTCATTCAGACCAATTGATGAGTAGACAAAAAGGGTGGTGCTCAACCAAAGAGCGAAATGTGAGTACGCATTGAACTTGGCTATAGTGGAGCAGCTTGCTTGGCAAGCAGTAGCCACAGCAACAGTAACTGCTCCGATAACCGGATTGGAGCAGAAATCTTAAAAAAAAGTTAAATTGATGTGGTCCAACGCATTGTCCATTATCGGCCAATCGTGCTGAAGGAAAGCAAGAATGAATAAAATAAACGTCCGAATCTATAGCTTGCTTCTTGCAGATGTACAGCAGTACATTTGCTACTGCCATACCACGTGCTAGACAAGTGCTCACACAGCATAAGAGCAGAACCGCCAAGAAGTATTGCAAACGGGTGGATTTTATTCACCTTGACATAGGTGCAGTGGATGCAAAAGACAGACGACATATAAACAGCCCGTGATACAATTACAAGCACGATGATCCTCTGCCTCAAGATTTCGATAGGTATACAAGGGATATACCCGAGAGTGCCGGCCTTAAAAAATGCGTCATCATGTTGAAGTATGTCCCTACTGCAATAGCTAAAGGCGAAGGTGTGTCGTACATACAGAAAAACATTTACGACCGCCTGTCCACCACAATCCCGGCCACCTACCTGATGCAATAGATAGCTAAGTATGCCTTGGATCACGATAAAGAATTCGAGCACGGTCAAAGTCACCAACATTCGGTGCACGACATGCTGTCGAACGATGGCATGTACCGGCAGTTGCAAATCTTGTAAATATATATATATATATATATATATATATATATATATATATATATATATATATATATATATATATATATATATATAGGGGTACTGTTATTTGAGCCAGATTTGGGCTAAAAAAGAATGACACGCGTGCTTAGGTTCCTGGCGATCGACCGCCGCTGACGCCAATTTTTGACGTCGACGACCTGCAGCCATGGGTCTCACTGTTAGGATGGATGGTCGAGCCAACCATACACTAACCGAAGCGACGGGCAGCGAGTCTGGTGCCCGAGCGACGATTGGTAGATTCCGGGCGGGCAGAGATCGAGCGACCTAAGACTCGGTCGGAATGCCGGCAAGCTGGTCGTTGCATAGCCTAGCTACAGTAGTGCCGACCGATGCGGCTGCGGCTGCCCTCGGCGGCCGAGCCAAGGTACTTTGCGGCTGTTAGTGCCCTGCAGACTCTCACGACCGTGCTCTTGCAGGTCGGGCCAGAGGGCAAAAGAGGCCATTGCCAATGCAGCCGTGAAAGGTCCAAATGCCATTCGTGCCGTGACGGCAGGGGCGCCATCTGGGCATTCGAACTGCTCGCCCGGCCTCGGTTGGAGGGGCGTAGACAGGCAGTAGCACGACACCGGCAGTGGGCAGAAGCAGACAATGCTAGCACCTAGAGCACACGAAGAGCGGCTGAAATCATCGAGGCGACATCGAGGCGACCTTCGTGCCAATTGGCAACGACACTGGTGCTGGTGGGCGATGTCAGCCGGCACGCCCGCTGTCAGTCGGCACGCCCGCTGTCATTCGGCACGCCTGCTGCCCCTCACGAAC